>JAAAKE020110118.1:0-16861 GCA_010014785.2 Anisolabis maritima
ATAATTTTTTTTTTTCTTTTTCCCTGGGCCCCACCCCCACCTTTTCCTTTTAAAATTATCAAAATCCCCCCCCCCCCCCCCCCGGTGGTCGAGACATTAAAGGTATTGATATTGTTAATATTGATAAGCTTAGAAGCCAAAGGGTGTGGGAGAGTATCCCATATATGATATCCATAGGAACCCACTCATGGATTTTATGTTGTGCGTTTTCATTGTAGTACTACCGCGCAGAATCACCAGACCTCGAGCTTTCTTCTTTTTAAATTTATTCAAAGTTGCTCCTTGATAATCTAAAGCAATCATGAATCAACGTGAAGCGAATAAGAACCGATAATCTCGAGAAAACGTTGGACTTGAGATACATGACATCATTAATTAGTTAGACCTTGACATGAAATATCCCCTTATGTTCGAAGGTTCTATTTGAGAAAGGAACAAATCAAAGGTTAATTGTCAACATTTAGATTGGCTTCTTTTCTAATATGAAAAATATGTATTGAATTCGAAGAATCATCTCTTAATTAACTTAAATGTAGACTTTTTTTTTAATAGATAATTATCTATTTTTTCTCTCAAATACTCTTAATTTTTCATAACTTTTCATCTGTTAATATGATAGCATAGCCAGGATTCTTGTTTGGGAGTTGATGGTCGAGCGTCCGGTGCTCTGATGAAAAGGAAGCCCACCGATGCCCCGAATTGTTTGGAGATCCCGGGTTCGACTTCCAGAGGCCAAGGGTAGCTTGATCCACCAGGAAAATAATACACTCACAAATTATCTTATTAAAAATACTTGGACTACTTTATAGTCGGGTATGAGACATCATTTTTCATCAGATTTCTCATCATATGAATCAAATAGAGTTCGAAAAATCCTCTAAATAAATTATTGCCAAAAGTTCATTTTCAATTTTAGAGGTTTTAGCTCTTCATTCAAGAATATTGAATTTCTAATTTTGACTAATAAACTCTTCTTTGATTTTTGATTATTTTTCTTTTTCACTAAATATACAGCATTTACTTTGTAGTCATCTATCAAGTACATTTTGTTGATATTTAAAATAACCTCATTAAGAACATGTTATTTATTTAATAAAAAAATAATTAAAAAAACTCTAGTATATTTGCTTTTTAACTTTAAAAATCAAATGCGTGTAAAATTGAATCAAAATAATTTCTTATGACGTCAATATATTTTTGTCATTCGGCTCAGAATATTATTATATATAATAATTTTGAATATTTATTTTTAAGTCAAATTTCATTTCAATTAATCGTCTCTTACCCCCTCCCCCTTCAGATTAAACCTTTGCCTATTGATATAATCATTTATCTTCAACCTAAAGAGGGTACTTATAGTTTATCTAATTTTAATTCTGGGCTCTCAGTGAAGCAGAGCGGACAAAAACTGCTTTGCCAGTGTTGTGCTCTGCTGACAGTGTTCGAAATAGTAGTCTGAGCAGCTATGTTTTTATGAAATGAATGAAATCTGACAACAATCATAATGGCACTCTAAATGGCCGGCGGACTGTCATCCGTCTTTCCCCCACTCCACGCCTCTACATCCCCAACACGAAATTTTCATTCATTCTATTCATTATGGAATAGAGACAATATTTATAATTATTATATTATGATTAGATTTAAAATTATGATTCGAGGGTCAGTTCGCGCTCTCTTTATTTTTCAGTTTATTATTCTTTAAAGAACCAAGGTATATTTTTCAAATCAAGCCTACCTTGGCCTTAGCCATTTATCGGCAGGCAGTGAATTTACTTTATTTCCTAATTATAATTTCTTCTCCTCCTCACATATTCTAACTAACATATTTTCTAATTCCCTTTTCTTTAAATATAAACTTTTGCTAAAGGTAGGATTTCACATCAACTGCTTACCGCATCGGCCACTCTAAGTGCCAATTAGTTCAAATGCTATTACGCTTTTGCGGTTGGGCGGTCGACAGTGATGAGGTCATTATTTCTGATCGCTTTCCATTACACGAGCCGTCTGAAGATGTTTAGTATGTTTTCAATAAGGTACTTCTAACATAAGCAAATTAAAAAATCTCAAAGTCGTCGGAAATAAGTATCTAATTTAATTGTATTATCGAGATAGAAAGTCAAGTTGTTTTTGATGGTCAACGAAGTAAATGCCATTGGAAACTTGACAATTAAGTAGGAAATGAAAATGATTATTTAAATTAAGATCTATTTTTGGACAATCAAAATTTTTTTATAGGAAGGAAAGAGAGACTCGAGCTTCCATTTTTCATTAATCTTCTTCACTAAATCAATAATCATTTTAATTCTTAATTACTTATTCTAATTTCTCTGTCAAAATGGCCTTCACCCAGATAGCATTACAGTGAGAGAAAAGAAAGATTTAGCATTCATATCATCTAACTAACATTCCACTCCATTAATCTAGAAGAATTTACAAAACTAATCTATTCAATTTATTCCTTTTTGTTCATTTGTTCGATAAAGAAATCGATTCAAGAAATAATTCCAATTCATTGAGTAATCTTTTAATCCTATTGTCTTTTTACTTCCCTAAAGAAAGAAATGGAAGTATTAATTTAGAGCCGGAAAATCGCAATTGAGCATGAAATTTATTATGATTCAACTAATTAGTGATAAGAGTTGATCTATCGTATATCTAAAACTTTATAAATCATACTAGACGCCTACATAATAAATTAAGAACAGATTTCAGACAATATATGAATCGCAATTCAGAAGTCCCCTCACATATATACAACTTTTAAAATCTGATAATCCGGATATCAGAGCAATATATCAATTTACCGTTTCTACAAAGAATTTTATATAGCAAAGAAATATAGTATAGTCTATATTTACAAAAGAAAAATATACTAGTATCAACATTGTTCAAATTGTATAAATTTTATTATAAACTCTATTTTATAAAAAAAAAATTATCTAATATTTTAAAAATTATCATTATATATTAATATAATAAGAGAAAATAAAAATGTAAACGTTATATTTGACAGGATGACCGTGGGGCAATTCAAATAAAACAAAAAACTTTATTAGAGAAAAAATAGAGATAAAGAGGCGTCTAAGGCGAACAGCGCAGCTAGTATATAATATATATACATATTAATGCTAGCATATAAATAAGTGATTAGCAACTAAAATTAAAATTTCGAAATTTTTTTTAATATTAGATAAAATTTAATTTAAATGAAATGAAATTTTTTTAATGACATATGATACTTTTACTTTTTATCTATAATAAATTACTGCAATTGAACTAAATCTTAATCTATTTAATGAAAAAGTAAGCTTTTTATCTCAAATCAATCATTGTTATTGATTCAGAATGTTAACTTCAATGATAAAAATTATATCCGTGATTATATAATATAACATTCTTTAACTTTGAAATTTAAGTTTTTATCATTATTAAATACAAATTTTTTTTTCGATTTAGCAATGTCAATTTATTGGTATAATATATTATATGCAACGTTTTTGTTATTCATTTTATTGCTTTCTTCAAGTATAATTTAGAAACAATCAGGAATGGGAATATCCTCAAAATTTGATTTAAAAAACAACCTCCGAAATTTCAAGATTATATTAAAATAATTTTTTTTTGCAAGAGCTCTTTACGTTATTTGGAAGGAGCCATATCCACCAAAGAGGCCTCTTCTTCCCAACCGTAACAAAAAAAATGTTCATTCACCTCTGGAACAAATCACAAAAAATCTACCAAAATATTCAGCCGTTATTATATCAGAATGTTTCTTTTGATTTTCTTCTAATGATTGAGATAGCATTTTGAGATGCAGACAGAAAGATGAGAAAATTATTATTAATATTATTTTAGGAATTACTTGTACCAAAGATATTTTTGATATAGAAGTAAAAAAAAAATAATTTGGTTTTATTTTATTATTTTCAGGATTTTTGCTGTTTTCCACAACAATTTTGGCAACTTCAACAAAAAATAAACGTATAAACAGATGTATTACGTTTTCACGGATGAGGGGCCCCATTCCAAAGCCGAAATGAATTAGAAGAAAAATCAACAGAAAAACATGAAAAAAATTACAAAAATAAAAATTTTAAATATAATTTCTAAAAATAACCATTTGCAAAAAAAAAAAAAAAAAAAAAAAAAAAAACCATTCAAGAAAGTTTTTACGCCCCATCCCCACAAAAAACGAAGATAATAATCCAGTGTTTTTCAAACAACATTTAAAAATTCAGAATTAATCTTTCAAAAATAGGAAATTATAGGATTGAGGCATGAAGATGACAAAATGCTAAATTCAGAAAATAATCGCCAAAAATCCCGGAAAATATATATATATATATATATAACCCAATTATTTTTTATTATTCTTATACAAATAACATCTTTTGTCAGTAAAGTACCTAAAAAAAATAATATTTGAGTCGATGTTCCACTTCCTTCATTAAAAAAAATTATTATTTTTTTGGCAACATTTCGAACATCTGACGATATGTATGTGATCTTTGAAAAAACAATATATTCAGATGAGAAAAGTAGACAACAAAATATAACAATTTTTTTATTCCCGTCTCCCTTGCTACATTTAAATAAATACCTTCATGCAAAATACATAAAAACAGTCTTATAATTTTCTCCTAAACCCTCTTGTATGTATGCGACCACAAGATCACTTTCTAAATTTAAAAATAAATGTATAAGTAAACAGTGAATATATACTCTGGAAGATTAATTAAAAGAACCTTTACTCAAAATAATCTAGAAAACAATTTTTTCATAATAATTGATTTAAATATTTTAGACCTTTCCTTCTTGGAATAATCAAAACGCTATATTAAAATAAACGGTCGATGATTGATTAAAAAAAGGAAATTAACAATTTATATATATTATATATTTTAACTCAAGAGGTCATTCAGCTTAATGAAAAAAAGGATCAAAAGAAATCCCATAATAGATGGTTTGTTCTTTTTTCTCTTTTGTTCAAAAGAATTGTTTCTTTTAAGTGAAAATCAATAATTTAATTAAAAAAGATTCTTTTCACATGATGATGATTACATGATTAACTATCGAAAGAATCTTTTAAAGTGAAATCACATTTGAACTTCATTCAATATTATCTCCCTCTTAAACAATGCGACCCGAAACATCAATACAATCAGTCTACTCTGAGTGCCTCTGGCTCTCCACCAATTTATATAAATACTAGGGATGAAAAGAATTCCTACAGATGAAATTATAAAGACAAAGTCCTGATATGAGGTAAGAAAAAATGATTTTCATTTCTTTCTATTAGGAATTTTAAGTTATTATTTTTAGAAGCAACCACAATTTCATTTCAAGGAATAATTTAAGAACATTCGCCTGGTTAAATAACTATACTTGTCAAATCCTTATTCAGTCTATAAAAATAAGTGAGTAAATGAAAAGGTACTTTACAAGTTTAAATATTTGAAATTAGCAGGAGAAAAAAAATTTTAACCTCAAAAAGAAATCAGCAAAATATTAGTTAAAAAAAAATAATTAAAAGATAATATTTCTGTCCTTATTTATTTAATATTAATTGGTAGCCAATATAATATTTTTTGTCGCACAAGAGAGAAGTGAAGCACTGACCAAGGGACAGGGCCAAAAAATAATTCCCCCTATGTCGACATAAAATATCCTTTCTATAGCAGGTGTAGTTTATTAGCAATATAGAAATATAATTTCTATAATTAAAAAATTATATTTATTTTACAGACCTATCAAAAGTTTCGATAGCTGGCCATGAAGAAGATTAACAGTTTGCTAACGAAATCTTTGATAGGTCTGTAAACCTAATTTTGGAATTCAAACTATATCAGTTGCTAACATTAATAAATAAATCATATTTTCTGTTTAACTTATTTATTTGTATTAAATACAACGTTTCAGTCACTCATTCAGTGGCCTTCTTCAATTTCAAAATTAGGTAAAAGTTTCGGTAGTAAGCCATGCACTGATGGAGATAAGAGGTTTGCTAAAGTTAAATCACGAAGATCTAAAGATCTCTAGATGTAACACTCTGCTATTTGTATCAGATTTGTACCTGAAGAAGTTATCAGAATGAGTAGTCGAATCGTTGTAGAAAAAAAATCAAAAATTATTAAATTATATTTTTTACTGTACTGCTAGTAAGCTTCTAAATATATTAATAGTGAACTCTCTCATAATGATTTGTTTCTTTTTTAATATAATAAGTAAAGATAAAAATACATATCAAGTTAAGCCCCCCTCTACTTTCATTGATATGAATATATATTAAGTTCATTTGTAATAATTATTTAAGTTATGTATAAACAGGTGTACATATCAAGTGAAGCCCCCCTCTACTTTCATTGATATGAATATATATTAAGTTCATTTGTAATAATTATTTAAGTTATATGTAAACAGGTGTTTGATGAATATCATAAATTTAAAATATACTGCTCTATTATATACTATTTTATGAAAGAATAATAAACTGAATCATTTTTTATGAAAAATATATAAAAAGAATTCCCAATAAAAATGTTCGGATTAATCAATATTGAATAACTCTACTTCATGTATTAAAATATTCCAAGTTTCATTTTAAAAAAAAGAAAAAATTTTATATAAATTCTTGGAGGATTTTATGATTTTTAAGACTGATGATTAATCAATAGATCATGTGGAGAAATTACCTAGAAGAATATAACTAAAAATTCTAAAATTATAAACGCATTGATAAAATAGATTATAATCTGATTTGTTCCTTTCAGAAATGAAGGGAAGCTCTCCTGGAAACTTTAGAGTGGGTAAAAAAAATGCTTTTATTTAAAAAAGAGGGAAATAATAATTCCATAAAATTGTTGAATATATTTGATTAATTAAAATACAAGCTCACTGAAAATTTTATTTAATTATTTATAAATGGATAAATCTCCAAGAGGGTTCCATGATTTTATTATAATTAGCCAATTATATTCTACAATTTTATAAAAAATTATTTACCTTTTTAGTGAATTTTTAAATAAAAGCATATTTTTTCACGGAAAAAATGTGCATTTTTGTTGAAGATTATAATGTCTCCCGAACTCCCCTTTCCTATGAGATATATTAAATTTACTCAAATTAATATTTATTTCATAAGACCAAAAACCTCCCTTATTGCATTCATAAAAAACGAATGAAGATGAGCCAAGATTTTATAGGTGTGTCTGCTTTAAAAAAAACTCTATGTCTTTAACATTGAGTTAGAACCGAATTAAACTACGTCAGATGGGGGAGTTTCTTGGTATTTTGAAGCATCTATAAATAAAAGTTAGGCCAAGTTCTTCCATTATGTCATTTGCTTTAAAGAAAAATAAAAAGGGATATTTTTTAAAATCATTTGCGTCCTTAATATAAAAAGATCAAAATTTGTTTTAATTTATTGGACAAGAATAACCTACATTCATTCCCTTCAAGCTTTTAAAAAGGATGGGCCGAAAATGCTGGTAGGCATATTTATATAAGGGGGAAATTGATTTTTATATCATAGAGATGAAAAGAGGACAAATTTTCTTTGAGAAAAAGTTTCCTGTAAAAAAAATTTTAAAATTGAAAAACACACAAGAGACATTTCAAGTGTAAACTCTAAAATTAATATGTGAGTAAAGGGAATTTTAGTGACTTAATTTAATGTAAAAATAGAATAAATACAACTGTTTAATAATGTAAAAATAATTAAAATCTGATAAAAAAATTAGCAAAGATAAAATGTTGATTGAGGAAGTGGCTTTGATATGTTCAGTACTAATATTTCACAAATTATTAGATAAGATAAGAACAGTAAGAAAGATGATGATAAAGATAAAGAATCTCGGGGGGCAACAAGATATTATTTTAGGAAAAAAATTAATAAAAATGTTGGAATTTTGTAATGGAATGCGATCAAAGGATTAAAAACAGAGAGACCTTTCGGAATTTTGTAAATGGCTATCTGGAGCAATGTACAGGTAAAACTTTTTTTGAATTAAAAAAGAAAAACCTATTAAGTGAAAAAAATACTAATTCAAAAATTACATATGAAAATTCCATGTAAATATAATAGTTGTGTAATTTCCTAAAAGATAAATATTGGCTATATCTAAAAATCTTGAAAAGATCGAAATTTTTCAACCTTATTTTAGGATCTTCTAATTAGGATTATCAAAAAAAAAATTTTGGCTCATGACCACCCGATTTAGATATTATACGCGTCCCTGTGTTCAGGTTTTGGTGTAAATGTTAACAGCGTACAGGTCGGAGATCTCAGATTTGACTCACGCGAGCTAATCTCATCCAACAATTAACTCAAAAAACATATTGTTTAAATATTTACTAACAATCTTTTTCAAATAGGTGATAAATTAAATTGTCTATTTTTTTAAGATAATCCTATTATTATTGGGGCAGATAAGACAGGAGATCCCAAGTTACATTTAAGAAAAAGAAAAAATACCGAGATGGGTAAAAATTGAACAAAAGGTCGATTTAAAAATAAAATCAAGGTTCCCCAAAAGAATAAGTACTGCAGCCAATAAAGTATTTAAAGCGGCAACATTTATAAATGCTCTATCTAAATATCTTATTATTGTCCTATACCTATTTTTATATTAAGTTACTATCCAAAGTCCTTTACTAGCTAATCGTATTTTTTATATTAAAAATTCAACATTTTTTCAATCATCGTACAAAGT
The DNA here is from genome assembly GCA_010014785.2 of Anisolabis maritima. Lineage (NCBI taxonomy): Eukaryota > Metazoa > Arthropoda > Insecta > Dermaptera > Anisolabididae > Anisolabis > Anisolabis maritima. The sequence continues at coordinate 8,715 of JAAAKE020110118.1, forward strand.
TCGTCCGATTTTATCAGAATAGATGGCGTGGGATTAGAATAAGGAGTAAATTAAAAGGGGGACCCCTCGGCGGAGATTACAGCATATAGGGAATTGAGAGTGGAGGGGGAGGTTAGACATTTAGGCATTTCCTCTTGAAATAAATTAAGAATCTCCCGGCTGCTGCCAATTGGGAGGAACTTGATGGTTTCTGTTTTATTTGTCAAACAAGTAAGGCTTCTTATTTGTTATTTAAATCTGATCAATCAATTTTATGTTTAACAGATTAATTATTATCTCATAAATTTTATAAAATAATATAGGAAATAAAAAAAATTTTTGCTTGTTGGTAATTACAAAAATTGGTTAGGAAATTTTATGCGAGATCGAAGGCCAATTCAAAATTTATGTGAAATAAAATTGACTAAAATTGTCTTAATGAATTAATAAATTAATGAAGTACCGAAATTTTACTTATTTGACAACCAAATAGCACCGGATTTTTCATAAATGAGATCTAGGATAGCTTCGAACAGAGAGCTCTTAATTTCCGAGGCCCCCCCCCCCCCCCCAGAAATGGAAGTTTTTCTTGTTTTGAATTGAAGAAGAGACAAAATAAAAATAATATAAACAAAGAATGTATAATAGCAGGAAATATTGAGAAAACTTTTGTACTTTGCCTTTATAACTTTATTAAAATTTGCAAAAATTCGTTCATACTTAGGACTTTAGTATTGACCTATTTTGTCAATGACTGTCTGTCTAGCTTGACTTGAGAATTTAAAACGTGGGATTAAAGAAATTGTATGAGACATTTAAAATAATAAAATTTTAAAGAATCAACTGAAGATTTTATAAAACTATTGACAGATTATAGAGGCACGCAAGTGCTAGAGATTGCGCATCTCGAAGAACCCTTGCCTTTACAAAGTAAGAAGGAAATAAAATCCAATTGTTGACACACGATAAAACAGTAATTTATAAAAACCATATTGGTATTGACTAAATTCTTAATTTATATAAATTTGAATTTGACAATTTAGGTTAAAATTGTCTTAATATATCCTTCTTAAACATTGGCATTTTCATTTGCGATTTTGCTAAAGCATCTGGCAATGGCAGATACAGACGATACAAATTTTATTTAGGGATGAGGGGGTGAGACACGTTAGATCCTAAATCGGCAACTTTTGAAATTATGATTTAATGACATAAAAATCTAAATAAAATTTAAATTGATAATCTCACAAAAATTTAGTTTTGTCATTTATTTAATTAAATTCCTTAAATATTCCCTTATTATAGAGAAAAATTAATACAATGAAAAATATTTATTAATTTGTCTAATTTATATATTAAATATCTATAGGTCTTCGAATCATTTCCTGTAATGATGATTTCAGGGGGGATGCCTCCCTACCATAGAAAAAAAAATCGCAAAAAAAAGTTTGAATGGAATTACTAATATCACATACAACCAAAAATTACTCTAAAGACGATAGAGAAAATAAAAATTGTCCTCCCCCCCACAACAAGAATCATGATTATGATAGTGTTTGTCAATGAACAAAAAACAATCGATTAATATAATATAAAACTAAGTAGATTTTAGTGTGATTAGCCGCGATATAATATAAAGAAGGAAGGGTAAATGAAACTATTGTGCTCTTTTATCAGATCCAATATTAATTGAAAATAATGTATAATTTTTGTATAGGATTGAATATACAATTTCTTGATAAAATTTTGAGAAGGGCAAAACACATTGTATACACAATTAAATCTAAAAAATTGTTATTTCTGTTTTAGGCATCAGAGGGTATATAGGCCTTAGCTATAAAATATAGGTCTCTATATTTTTGACGACAAGTGTTATTCGTCCAAATGTATTTAAATAACCTAAATGGTATCCAATTATTTCAAATAAAATTTATGCTCAGAACAAACATCGTGTTTCTACTCCAAGGGACAGGGTATGTATATTTATTAGGCTTTGGTTTAATATGGTATTTGAAGGATTAAAGATTCGCATAAAATATTTAATAGGATATCCATATACTTGAAAATTTGTATAGCATTCTTTAAAACCTCTAAAATACTAATAACAATTTTAAATATTATGAGCTCTGTTTCATAATCCAAGAGTTCATTGTTCGCATTCAGCCTGAGCAATAATTCATTTTTTTTTAAAATTGCAATTCCAATTACGATAATTTTAATAAATATGGAATAACGGGTATTGTTAATTGAATATTGTCTACACAATTTATTATTTCTGTCTAAATAGCCTTTGATGCTATAACACAAAAAATATAAAATTATCATTTATGATAAAGCATATCTCAAGTTGCTCTGATCAATTTAGTTAAAAAATTATTGTTTTCCTTTTTCCGTAAATGCAGAATATGATAAGAGAAAAATTTATGACCTGAATTATTTATGTTTATATGTATAAATTTAAAATTCTTTTAACAAAGTTAGAGTGATGATATATTTTTTTATATGAAATTATGAATAAATTACATTAAAGCTGAAATTTATAAATATGTCTTAAGGGACGTACAAAGGGAAGGGGTCAGAGAGTCAAAAGTGCATGATGCATATTACCATTAATTACCTGGAACTTTAGATATCCATGATATGCAAAAAAATTTTCTCAGCTCATCTTCTTGTTTTTATATATAGAGTTTAATTTATAGAATAAAACAAATAGACCATTGATAATATAGTGGTTAAAAATATAGGAGCATATAGGGAGCAAAAAGGTATTTGCCCTCTGCCCTTCAGAGAGAGATGAAATAAAATTATATTTTATGGAAAAATCTCATTAATAAATGTGTTAATGGACGAAGAAAAAAAAATATTATTTTCACTTTTTGAAAAAAAATACTATAGTTAATTATTTCGTCTTCATTAATAAATCAAAAGCTGGGCTAAGATCAGCAAGTTGGTAGACTAAAGAATAAATCTGATTTTCATGTCAAAATGAGGATCCAGAACATCGTTTTGGTCCTAGATTATCTCACTCTCCCTAAGCACACATCGAAAAACAATCCATACATTCCTGATTGATTTTATGGGCTTGAGAATGGTTTCATTCTATTACCGAAACCACTCTAGACCTCTAACAATACATTTTCGTTCCTCGTATGTCTATACAGTCAATATTTATAAATATATTTAATATTTAAAGGGGGCAAGAGAGTCTGAAAAAAATTTTAAAATTTTACTCATGTGAAGGGTTAATAACCTGCGTCATAGGGTTCTAGGAAGAATTAGCAATCACTGAACCATATCTAAAGGAAAAGAGAAGCTTTTAAAATTAAAACTAACAATTAAATATATTAGATATAATAATAATAAATGTGAAAAATTATGCCTTAAGGGACGTACAGAACTAAGCCAATTTAAAAACACTTGAAAATTTTGATATTTATTAAATAATCAGAATCAGATTGAAAGAGATTTTTTTTTAAATTTTATTAGAGTTTAATTTTTTAAATAATTTTTTTGGGACATTGATTTTGAATTAATGAAGAATTTTATTAAGAAATCTGAGAATGGATAATAATAGATTTTTGCACAATTTAATAACAATAAGAATCTATAATAAGGCCTTAGTGAAAATGCAATGAATGTTGTTAAAGAAACGTCAAAGCAAAAAAAATCTGAAAATATATTCTAAAAAGGGAGAATTATTTAAATTATGAGAAAATAAGAAGAAATACCAAATACGTAATAAAACAAATGGTGAATTACCTCGAAAATTTTCAAAAGAATTTTTACATAAAGCCGCCGAACACCAAGTGATTTGCCAATCGAAGCCAGAAAAATGATTGCAAGAAAAAACATTAAAAAGGGCGTTACAAGAAGTGAGCATGTCACAGTAATTAAGCTAACTAGTAACGCCATTTTCTCGGGAGAAATCTCTTGATTTGCTATCGGATCGAGAGAAGATCGACTACTGGCGAATTATGTGAATTCACTTCAGGTGATGCGATGCTTACCAGAGATTTAATCTAGAGATGACACATTACATTCTTGTCAATTTAAAGGTTAGAACAAGTAAAGACATCTCGTGGGAAGAAAGTCAACTAAATTCATTAATCTAAATCATAAAGAATAAATGTACAAGGGGCTATAAATAAATAAAAGAATAAGTTATTATGAGCCCTGCCCCTTGGTAAAGAGGTAAAGGTCTTGCCTCGCCAAAATGGTTCGCTTCTCGTCGTCCTGAGCGACAAAAATTTATATTATATTGGCTACCAATTGTTATAAATAAATAAGGCCGGGGTCTAAATGGCCATAAAGTCGAAAAAGAATTTTTAAAAAAAGTCATTTGATTTCCCCTGTTTAAGGTGTATTCTGAAGAGGTGGGATCTTTTAATTCCAAAGACAATTACAAAAAAAATATATTCAATATGAACTCCGTCTAAATGACCTCAGATGCGGGAAATTACTAAAAAAACATTTCAATAAAATAAGGAAAATTCATTAAAAACTACCAAAGTTAAAAGTTTAAATAAAATTTTCTGTAAGAACTACTCCCTAAAAAAAAAAATAGGACAAGCAATAATCTGGCCTCCAGATTTCCGGAATTCCAGAAACCTTTTTTCCCTAAAATTCTGAAGGTCAAAAATAACCCCAGTAGCCTATCTCAGTCCAAGCACAAGATCGCTTTTTCAGTTTACCCGCTTCATTGCCTTAAAGCTCGGCTATGACATGTTCCCTTCTCTACACCTTTCTAGAATTCCCACACAACAACCGCACTTTAACTCAAAAGATTATATAGACAAAAATTTTATTTAAAGTTTTTTCTTTTCGGCATCTGAGACCATATAGACATTAAAAGATATATAACTATATTTTTACGATACTAAATATCCAGACATATTTATTTAAATCAATTGGTATCCAATTTGATTTAAATAAATTTTCATCAGACTGCCTAGGTTCCGAACCTACCTACCCCCTTAGCTTTTAAGGTTATCAGTATTATCAGTAAATTCCTTTCAGTTAGCTCAGTTCGGTTCGCTTCTGTTCTATTCGTTTCGATCTTCTTAATTTAGATCTATTAGATTTTTCTAGAAGATCAAAACTAAAAGCAAAAGGCGAAATGACTGGTTAGAACCGAAAACATTATTGAATCGAACCGACTAGTTTCCTGCAAGTTGTTTTATTATTTTTTAAGAAATCACTTTGATATTATTTGCCGATCTAGACAAGTTGTTTTAAATATAATCGTTCTCTGTTCGCCCATAAGAGAAAGGACAAGCCGGACCAATTTGATCTCCAGCCTAAGATCAATAAAAGAATTATATGAAATTGTATTGTCTTAAAAATCATTTTAAGTAGTTGAGATATTTTAAGAAGTGTAGGTTTTCTGGACCATATTGATAGACAGAAAGGAGATCATAGGGTTCATCGCATTTTCGATATTATATTTTAGTTATTGTATTGGTTATAGTAATAATATTTCTAGATTCGCCCATTCATTCCTGCTTGGATTATAAATTTTATTATAATGCCATAAATTCTAAAAGTTTAAAAAAAAGAGGGCTTCCTGGGAATCTAAATTATTTCTTTAGAAATTTAGAGATTTACAAATAAACCAAATCAAATCAAATTGTAAAAGCCGAATGAAAAAATTGCAAAAAAAAAAAATGATATAATAAAAATTAATACAAGTTACGTGAAAATTAGAAAAAAATCCTACCAACTCAAAAATCGGAGAAAAAATATTTCTTAATAGAATTATCAAAGAAATAAAAGAAATAAAATTAGGTATAGAGAAAGTTTATTTTTGGGTGAATTACAAATTATTAAATTTAATTCAATGAAATAATATATATAGAAAAAAAAAGAAATTAAAAGAATCAAAGATTTCAGATATAGAGAAATAAAAAAGTATATTTATAAGAGCTGTTCATTTTTTACCTTGATTATTTGTAATCCAGGCTATATATTATATTATAAGATATCAATAACAAAATTATTTATAACTTTGAAACAATACACAAGTTTTAGAAAAGTAACAATGGAGAGAAAGAAAGGAGTCGGTATGATGTTGGCTATTGTCGTCTGTGGTCGTCTTGGCTTTCTTTCTGAGTACCAACTAAAATAAATAAACAATTTTATAAAACTAAACTAAATAAATTATTTTAGTATAAATATAATAAGTACTTGATTATATTTGTTATTAAAACTAATACATACCTAAAATATATTATTTTTAAATAATTTAAAATTTTTTAATTAAAATTTAACAAATTGTAAATTTTAGATATTTTTTGATGATAGATCTAAATTAATTAATTAATATTAATAAATAATATATGTCTGATAATATTATTACTTTTTAATATTCGAGTATAATCGCGTTTATTAAATCTATATTGGCTATACTGTTATTGGATTTATTTTTAAATTTAATAAAAAATGTTAATTTCTAAAAATTCTTAATCTGATTTTATTTTGTATATTCTTTACATTTAAAAATAAATAAAAATATTTAAAAAGACTGTTGAGCCCACTTTTAGAAGTCCATCATTCCTGAAAATACTCTATGAACCTAATTCAACATTTGTCACTACTTTATACTAAAATTGTTTAAATAGTAATATTAATTTATAAATCTGTATTATTATCTGCATATATTATATATAACAAGTATTAATCTTCTAATTTTTTATATTACTTTTATATATTTATTTATTTTATTGACTTGGTTGTAGTTGATAAGATGTATTTTTAATGTATTGTATTTAGTGAAAGATTTATTTTATTTTATATACACTGTATGATGGGATGGTGTAAAGCCAATATATAAATAAATGAAAAAAAAAATTAGAAATGGCCCTGTATTTTCAAACTATGTAAATACGCTTCTCTTGCAAGAGTGACTATGTTAAAACAAAAATTTTGATTTTGCAAATTCAACCAAAAGAATAACACAAATTTATCTCTTGAATAATCTTTATATAATAAATATTTTAAGGGTAATTTGATTTTAAATAAATTATTCTATTTATTTTTTTTAAGAGTGACAGATTATTTGTTCATAAGTCAGAGTGAAACTGCAGAAAATAGCAATGTGGTAACACCGGAGGAGAGAAGAAATGTAAACAAAAATCAAAAAGGCCAATTTTTTAGTCTTCGGCATCTAGGCCATTTTGACTCCGTTCTGATTTATTTAAATTAATTGGTAGTCAATATAATTTAAATAAATTTTTCTCGCTCAAGCCGGGAATCGAACCAGTGACCTTTGATACCTCTACCTCTGCACCAAAAGACAGGGCAAATTATCCAATAAAATTTCTATAATTAAACGCTTAAATTTCAATTGTTTAACATAAATGAATTAAATTAAGAATTGTAGTGGCTTGGAAATTTGCAGAAATATTTTATAAAAGATGAGGAAGTGAAAAAAGATGCAAAAAACCCACCCCCGTAGGTCAAGGTGAAAATCACCCTTAAAAATTAAAAAACTCAAAAATTTAAAAAAGACGATACCTTGAAGGCTGAAGATACTGGGTTCGAATCCCGGAGGCCATGAACCACTTGATCCATTAGTAAAAATATATTCATATATTTATTTTTATAATTTTCCTATGAAGAAATATTTTACAAAAGGCTTTTTTAATCATTGTAAGACATACGACCGTATGATTTATTATTTCAATGCAAAATTTTTTGGGAATCAAAAAACGCCTTTCTCTTATTAAAAAAATTGGGTGATTAAAACACATCACATAACTTTCTCTTATCTGATTAAGCAAGAGAAAGTAATGTGCTCTTATTCATACCATATTTTTAAAATAAGAAAAGAGGATCCCTAAATCGCCCTTATGATATATAATATAATAATAAAAGTAATAGATATAAAGTTTTGTTAAATTTTTTTTAATAAAACAAAAAATATATTATTATTCTAATTTAAATAAAAGTATATAAAATTTCTGATAATAAGGAAAAATAAATGATAAATTACAAACGAAAGAATTTTTGGAGAGTTGCAGATTTTTTTTTAAATGAGATCGGCGCTTTGAGGCTTACTCAAGGTTGGGAGGTATAGATCGTCTGCTTTCCATCTCTCAATTGAAATCTTATAAATGTTTTGAGTATATCTCTCTTATTTATTAACGAATTCTTATAAAAAATCAGAAAAC
>JAAAKE020110129.1:0-37300 GCA_010014785.2 Anisolabis maritima
GAGTATATGAAATGCGAACGACGAGTTATTTATAATGCATTCAAGTCTAAAAAAATCAAAAGAATGTAAATAAAATGAGATTTTAAGAAAAAGAAAATTTTAAGGAAACAAAATTCCTGTTCAACTAATGTGAAGAATGTATTGTAATTCCAGTACAAATTTAGTCTTTCTGAGCTCAGTGAGAAACAAATACAAACCAATCTAAGATGTCACTAGTAGTGAGAACAAACAAAGGGAAGCTAAAAGGTTGAAGTCCAGGTCAAATAGAGGAACTCAAGTGTTCCGTTGGTGGTTCATTTTCAGAATTAAGGAAAAATGGAGGTCAAATCAAGATTTTTTTGATAATTTATAACACTCTCTCTGATTAATAATTATTTTGTTCTGTTGTTGATGAAGAAGGGCTTTTTAATGCCTTCGAAATTATAATTATTCTAGTGCTAAAAATATAGCGTTTTAATCGCCGTTTCCAAACGACCATTTTTTAAAAATATTTCTTATTTTTATTTTTCCTATACCCTATTTAAGATAATTTTAGTGCTGAACTCTGGAGAAGCAGAGCGGACAACTGCAACGTTGTCAGTGAGGAACAATGTCTGAAGTGGAAGTGAACTGCCGTAGTTTTGGTGAAAATCTGTCTATATTCTGCTGGTGGATCAAGCGACCCTTGGCCCCCGGGAGTTGAATCCGGGATCACCTTTGCAGGTGATTGAGCGTCTGATACCCAAAAAAGGCTGGAGATCCCGGGTTCGGCTCTCAAAGTCCTTGGGTCCACCAGCAAAATATACGCTCACAAAAAATGATTTTAATAAAAATAATTTTTGTTCCTGGCGCATGGAATAAATGTCAAAATAAGCAGAGTAATCTGTTGTGTTGTTGTTTCCTTTTTCTTTCTTCCTATATACTCGTACATGTATATTTTTTATATTAATATTAATCTAAAGAGACAAAAATGAAAACTGGAATGAAACAATAAAATTTTTTGAGATTTTTTTAATAATAATAAATACATTTAGTTGATAATATTTTATTATCAATAATTCATTTCTACATTTATTAATTACATTTTTATATTTATTTATCATCAATTTTGTTTTTTTTGTAGTTTTTTTTTTTACTTGTTTTTGTTTAAATTATAAATAAAATATATCAATATATTATTTAATATATTTTTTTGTTATATACAGCACGTAAATAATGATGGTAGGTTGTAAAGAATGGAATACAAATACAAACTTAAGCCCCTTCTCAGCCACTATTTCGTTTTTTATGGTTCTTTTGAGATTTAAAAAAATAAATTTCTTTTATTAATCTTCGAATTTTTCATCTTTAATATGTTTAAGTCTGAAGAAAATTTTTCCCACCAAAATTTATATTTCAGTAATAGGAAGAAGGAGGGGGGAGGGGGAATCTGAAATGCAACAGACCAGTCAGGCCGGAGCATTTAGCAAATACTAACAATATCTAATTGAAATAAAAGTGTTCAGTTTATTTAGTTCAAAAATTATATCTTTATATTATGATTTTTTTAAAAATATTCTCCATCCAAGGAGTATTATTTTCACAATGCTTGAGGAAAATCATAAAATATACTTCATTCTTAAATTATTTTAATATTGTAGATTTATCATTTCACTCTTTTTGGGGTTCCATGTATTTTTTTCTAGTTCAAAATGCTAGTCTGAAGAATACTCAAAGCATTAGTTAAATAAATCAAAAGTAAAAAGTAAAAAGTGATGAGCAGCAGAAAATAAAAGAAAAAAACAAAAATTTTTTTTTTTTCAATTTATTAATTAGGAAAATTTTGCATACAGCTTCTTTATCTTTTGAAAACGGATGGATTTTGTTTTATTTATTGTTATGAAAATAATTTTTATTGAAAAATTTTATTTCATAACAACAATTCCCAAAAAAATATCTCTAATCTATTATAATAAATACAATTAAATATATATATTTCTTTATGACTTCTTCAATTATTATTCCTATATGTTAATATCTAGAGAGCACAAGTGACGATTATTTTTCTAGGAACATGAAAGTTATTTCTTGTGCAATTTTCTTTCAAAAAATAAATACTAAGGATATTAAATAAAATAGGAATAGTGAAAGAAACCGAGAAAAGAAAAATTCAGAACCATTCAGAGAAAAAATATATAATCTTTTTAGTTGCGTATCTCTGTATATTTTATATAGAGAAGAATATGGATATCCTTTAATCATTCTTATTTTATTTCGTTGTTCTAAGTAGCACTACCAAGAACTAGAGCTGCGTTATTCTTCACATTAAAGGATGAGGATTATATTAGAAGACCTTCATTTAAACAAGAGTAGCAATTGTATTTAATAATAACAAAAAGCAAAACTTTCTTTTCCGGCAAGAATGTCAAAGAATACAAACTCGTAAGGTGGCTATAGAATCCAGTACTAGTAACGTTAAGAATAGCAGATTTTTAGCTTTCTGCTTTGTTCCTATTACGTTCTTTCTAGATATCCACATAACATTTATTTATCTATTGATAGGAGGATATCAATCGCTGGTATACAAATAAAATTAATTTATAAAAAGAACTAGATGGTGACCTGCCCATTTTTAATCTTAAATATTAATTCTCATCATAAGAAATCATGCTCACATTTTGAAGAATGCAGTTGACGATGGAAGAAATCGTATTTGTGTTCAAAATTTACTCCAAGGGAAGGCAATGGTAGCAAATAGATAGCCTTTGGATGTTTAATGAAAGACAAAGTTTATTTCTTCAGCCAAAATTATTTAGACGTATAATGCCCAAAGGTGGTCAGAGTAGTTTTACATACATAAAATAATGTACATTTGATATTCTTGGATGTTAAGTTCAAGTGAAGTCTCATATCACATATCAATTTTTTATTGAAAGGTCTCAAAATTTGTCTTTCATTAAACATCCACAGGCTATCTATTTGATGTTAGTGCCTTTCTCTGTAGTCGATTAAAATAATCCGAGTAAATCTTATTTACTTGGTGGATTTAAAATTAAGAATAATAATAATTATTATTTTAATTAATTAATCTTCTTTAACTTTAACATTGAAATGTAGTTAGATATCTATCATCTGAACATTCAGAATTAAACAAACATTTATATTCGGAGTGATCTTACTAGATTATTATACGACATAGAGATCGAATTTCCTAGTTTCTTTCATAAAATTAATTTAGTATTTGTATTTGTATTTGTTTCTATCTAAGGTGATATAACAAACGAGTAAGATCACTCCGAATGTAAATGTTTGAGTTTCTCTGAATGTACTTCTGAGAATGAATCACTATTAAACATATTTGTCATTGTTCTATTAATAAATACTCTTTCAAAGGGAAATATTCCAAAAAAATTTCGGATTTTTTTCTTCCTTTATAAGATGAGATAGATGAACAAATTTAAAATTCTGGATCTTGTTCTGAACTTTTGAGAAGTGTTTCTTATTCTCCTTCTTGAATCGTCACTAGTGCTGGATTATTTAATTATTAAAGATGAAAACATCGTTGATAATTAAGCAAAAGATGAGAAAAGAGCAGAGGGAAATGGTAGCGTGATGAAGAAATGATGAGTAAAAGAGAGAAAGAGAGAGGATGGAAAGATGATCAGGAATGGAAATGTTGAATTTAATCGTCGTACTGCATGAACATCTCATAAAGATCGCCGGAAGAGGAAGAAGAAGCCGCCGCAGGTGGGAAGCGCAGATGGAACGGAGTTTCCGGTTGCGAGACGGCCAAATGTTCTGCTGTTTGGGGCGCCATATTCGTGAATCGTGTGGCGAAAAGTGGCGGTGAGACTCGTTTCCCAAACCTGACACAACAACAACAATCAGGAACGCATCTTGAAGAGAATTTCCTTAAAAGCTCTTCTTGTTTACTTAAATTTCCCAACAATAGCTGATATTAGTTTTGGCTAATATTATTGATTATGGATTAATTAATTACTTAAGGTTATTAGTCCGTAATACTTGATTCTCCAAAAAGTTGGGAAACTTAAGTAAAAAATATAGCGGAAATAGAACATAATTCGGATTCTTGAGTTCGGCTTGCCATAAAAAATTATTCAATTTTGCCAAAAGTTCTCTCCTGAGGGAGGGAAGTGGGAGATTATCTCACGCCTAGTAACAGGGACAAAGGGCTCAATCAGGCCTATGGGTCGGAAAATTCAATCCAGAACGGAAACGTGATTATCATGGAGTTTTATTATTTTTGATATAATTTATTCTTCAGTTGGAAATTTATTCCTAGAAAGAACAAACAGGAATTATTAATGATAAAGAGGAAAATCTCAAATGATTATTTAAATTAAGTTTTTAAATTTACTCGATTGGACTGGAGTAGTCAAGCATGATATGTTGTTAGGAAATATTACTTCGCTATACCCACATGACCTTAACAACACAACAATGTTGTATCTATTGGCTATTCTTTTGAACTGATGAGGAGGCAATAATATTGACTAGAAATGTCTGGTGATGATTCAGCAATTAGAAGCTTTTTTCTTAATTAGAAATTAATTTTGTAAATCATATTTGACCTCGCTTTACTTTTCAGGGTTCTTATTAATCTAAAAATGTTTCAAGATCTCTCTGGATATATTAAAATATATGTATTATGATAATATTTACTTATTTTAATGGTATTAATTTTATCAATGTGTAGATTAAATAATAATCTTCGAGTAAATAATAAACATTATCTCAATGAAGCTTAGAGGTTGATGGATTAGTGTTATCAGTATTGAATGCACGACGTTACCATTTTAGATATATTTCAATATTAATAATAATTAGGAAAATTAAAATTTATAACCACCATTATTAAAAAGAAAGTAATGAGCAAGATAAATTAAGATCATCTTTGAATATATGATCCCTTTTTTGACATTAACTTATTAATTAGGTCACTCATCAGGAGTTAAACAAGATAGGAAAAATCCTCTATTATTATGGGGGAGGATATACAAAATTTGAAGAGAAGTAAAAATCTAGTCAAGATATCAGGTCTTTCTCCGATGATAATGAAAAAATTAGGGTGACCGGACCTTCAGGGTTTTTTCATCAAAAAGTGTATAGCCTAAGACTTGTAGTGTTATGTCTATTGGATGCACGGAGATACCATCTTCAATTTTATTAATAATTAGATAAATACAAATCTTATGCTCTAAATTTTGTTTGTTTTTGTTCGTTTCTAGATATCTAATAAATAGTAGAGCCTTCATATATTCAATAGAATAGGAACATGTTTGCAGAAAATGGATTTATATAGAGACTCTTGACATTTGAGTGATCTCAATTTCATAACAATCGATGAATAAATAAAATGATAAAAATTTTTTCAAATTATGAATTCTATTAAATCGAAATAGAAAAAGATGAATTCTGAGACTGTGAATATTATCGTTTTGATCCAGCCCATATAATTTATACTTTTACTATTCGCTCGCTTCAGTCATTTGTATGAAGAAGTGACAAGTTGTGATTACTCTAGAAAATAACTATCATGGGAATAATACTGGGGAGGGTTCCCGGTACCTTTCTCAAGAGTAGGTCACTAGGAGTTGGATAAATTTTTGCCATGAGGTAGATTTGAACCTGAGTTGACTTCAACTCAGGAGTAAGAGCTTAGCTGCTTTATCCCCTCAACTAATTGCATTCCTCTTTTGCTATTATGCTACCTAAAGGAAGGATTTGCCAAATTAACGCTTTACCGTAATATTCAAAAATCTAAGTTTCTTAATATATTTAAGAGTTTGGGCCGATTGAAGAATTCATAGTGATTTCCAAAAAGAAAAAAATTGCAGAGATAGAGAGCAATTTAGTATCGAAATGTTATTTTTTAGAAAATAAAATTTCAGGATTTTACTATGGGGCTCTCGTATGAGTTGAACCCTCGTTCTTTTAATCTACCGAACCTTCACTAAGCTTCAACTCCCATGGATGCTAATTTTTCATTCATGGGCTTAAAGTAAAATATTAAAATATTGGAAGGAATATTTTATTTGAGGATGCCTTTCAGGCTTTTTTGATAAAGGTTTGTAATTCTTTTTGTTGCGGATAGATATTGTTAAGATTTTAAACATTTTTCCCTAAAAAAGAATTCATAAATTAATTATCTTCTAAAATGATGCTTTAAATAAAAATAAAAATAAAAATTTCTAGAGATAGATGGTAGTGATTTGTAACCTGGGCCTTCCGACAATGGCATAGTAGTTGCTAAGCTGCTCGAGGTAAGAGCGGAGTTCATCTGGAGAGGTGAACACCTTGGGTCGGATAGGACGAGCCATGCTCTCAGCTGCTATAGGCGCTGCTCCCGTCGCCTCGCAACAGCATGGTCCAGCCATCGCAGCTACCAGACACATGCCCAGCAGTCCTACCGTCAGCGGACAGTGCATCTACACAGACGGCATAGTCGCGATATTCAAGCGAAGCCTCTAGAAGTAGGGCTCAACAACCCAAGTATAGAAATAAATAATACTGATAATAATATTTGAATTAAAATTAAAAATACATTTGGTAGAAATATTACATTAAAGATATATTTTGGTTTTTGGGCAAAAGAAGAACCTGGTTTAGAAGTGTTCAGAAGTTTTTTCTATTTCTGCGAAAATACCTATCTTTTATACCAGAATTTGTTTTCCAGCAGTTCATTTTGGGCCTTGCGAGCTTCTTGTAAAAAATTGGTATCTTAGTACCATATATTTTTTTCGTTGAGAAGTAGTAAGACAGCTGTTGTATTTGGCGATGAAGGAAGGAGCAGCCAGACAGGTGAGAAAACTCTATGAAATTAAAACTCTCATGTTGGAGACGTTTCGGCTTTATTTTAATAATGCCATCATCAGTCCATTTAGAGAATATGAACTCAAATGACAAAACATGGAGTCAAAATTGCTGAGTTGTCGGTTTGTTGTGTATTTAATATTCAAAGAATGCTTGTATATAAATGCCAGTCAGCTTATTATATAGAGCACTACTACATAGTTCCAGTGGCAAATTGTTATGTGTAAAGAGAAATTTTATTATTTAAATATCTTTAGACACAATATAAATCAATGATCTCATAGAGAGGTGTGATGACGGGTGAGACGGAATACCAGTATAGTAGTGTGTACAAGTTGACAAGCATTCTTTGTACATTAAGTAGACAATAAATGAACAATTCTGCAATTTTGACTCGATGCTTTGTCATTTGAGTTCATACTCTCTAAATGGACTAATGATGGCATTATTATTTATAAAATAATGTCGAAACGTCTCGAACTTAAGACCATAGAGGCTTCTAATTGCCTGCTCCTTCCTCCATTGACATCTATATTTTTGGTTTCGGCCTCTCTTTAAAACAAAGGTTGAGAAAGCAAAATTAAAATAAATAATTTTTTCTTAACTCTTTATATACATCTCCCGGAAATCTAATTAAAATTAAAATTAATACTGATAAAATAATAATTAACCAATTTATTTCATGCATATTTTGGCTCATAACTTAAAAATAAATAATTATAAACTAAAATAAACTATTTTGTGTCTCGAAAGAAGGTTGAATATTATATGACTATTACTATTACTTAAAAAAGATATAGAAATGATAACAAAACCCTAAATACATAATGTGAAATTAGCTCTTAAAAATGATATATTACATGAGCATAAAAGTTTTTTCCAAAATAATTGCTAAAGTTAAAATAGTGCCAAAGGCGCAATTTCCAAACTTATAAATCCAAAAGCATTCGTGATAAATATCGCTGGTATTTTATGTTTGGTGAGAAAACCTCTTCAGTGAAATAACTAAACTAATATCTCAATTGTATCTCCATCTAAGGTCCTATATTTGTCAATTCAATCAACTTAACCTGAAGTGAACTTTGTTGTTGTTAGTTTAGAGTGTCAGCAGCAATTAAGGGTCATTGCATCCTAAGTGAATCAATAAACCTAAATCAAATAAAACTTGAATCAAAATTTCAGATGTCCAACAAATCGTGCTAGAACTCGTGTATTTAAAAAAGACAGAAAATGCTTGGAGACAATTAAATTTTTGAATGATTAGAAGAATTAATTAGCGTGACGTAGGTAGAGTTGAGAGAAGTCGATCAGCCTACTGGAGAGAAGATTAGTTGAAGACCACTCAGGTTCTAATTGATCTTATTTTTCAAACTTTATACATCAGCATGTCACGGCGCTCAAAGCAATTTTGCGCATCTCATCTCTTATATCCAAAATGAACAAAAATTACAAAATTTAATAAAAACATGAAAATAGACGAAAACTTTAAAATAAATTTCTAATAAGAAATATCTCTCTAAACACAAGAAAAAATTTTTGAGGCTCAGTTACCCACCAAAAAAAAATAAAAAAATCTTACTATCCAATTGTTTAAAACGGGATGGCTCCTTCCTTTAATTCTAAGTATTGAAGTTTTATTGCCAAAATTCATTGTGACTCCCTTGAGTTTTATATGAATGTAAAATGGCCCTTTTGTTATCCCTGTTATCTGTGATAATTCCTTATAGGAAAGGAAATTGAAACGCCCCAATCCCTTGAGTAACAAAAAAGCATCCTGACTGAAGAAAGGAGCTAGAGTTTATAGCATTTACTTATTTTCAACTACCAAGACCGCCTACTTTTAATTTCACTTTGAAAATACAAAATCAAAAAGGGTGACTGTATTATATACTATGTAATTATATACTTTAATTTTAATTAAATGATAATTTGATGTCCATCTTTTTATAGAATATTTATTTTATAAGGAAGATTAGCCGCTTGTAATTAGGAGTAAAAGAAAAGCCACCCTTGTTTGTTTACACTGGGCTTAAAAAATGAGGACAGACTGATGATCTGAATCTTTTTAAGGATTTTTTCATCTTCAAAGAAATGCTTAATTGGCTAACTGACCAACTAAAGAGCAAACCTAATATTCAAATAAAAAAAAAACTTAATATAAATTAATTAAATAAGGTAAAATAATTTTTTATTTTAATTGAAGAATATCAAAGTGACTTATTTTATTTCAAAATATGTATAAATACGTTAATAAAATCAAAATGGGGATAAAATTACTGAATTCTTTCATTATTTAATTTAAAGAAGTGGGTCATAAGTCACTCTCCTTTTTGCTTGCGCCCCAAACCGGGAGGAAGCTTAAGAATTGGTCTACATTTTCGATTACCAGATGATTTCAACAGATCTTAAGCTTAATCCGATCACCAGTTTTGGCTCCTACGTTCCCTAATAAATATGCAACCAAACAGACATGCCTGGCGTTGGTTGCGAGTCTTAAAGGCTTGTCTACTTATTTTCGTTACGCATAATTCAAGTCAGATTACAATCAATGAAAACATTTTATTGATTGAATTAAAATTAGAAGAAGAAGCTCTTCACGATTTGTTAGAGAATAGATTTCTTTCGGGGAGGGGGACCCCTTTTTGGAAACCCAAAGTTTTAACGTATAAATTTTGTTTCCTATTCAATCAAATATTTGCAGACCTGATCTGATCTTTTTGTCCCGAGTCTCTTTTTTCTGAAAAGACTTAGTAAAATGCAACTTTTCCATATACGTACAGGCTTGTAAATTTCCAAAAATAACAAACGCTCCAAAACGTTTTTTTGCTCTACCCCATTGCCGATCTTACGTTCGCCTGCGAGTTAGACAATCGATACTAAGATGTGTTTAAACAGTTGTATAATTATAGGAGCTTTTTTTTTTTTGCAAATTTCTAAATAAAGATGTTGACCTTCCCAAAGCTAGAGGTAATTGACAAAAATTAGAATAAAATAACATAAAGTAGCTTGTGGATTGTTGTTTTTGTTATGTTAGTAAATTTTTAAGTCTTTCTCAGCATCACAGGTCATATATGGATAGACTTTGAAATAATTCCATAATTTATTTACTCTGGTGTGTATTCTCGGAGCATATATTGAAAACTAATAACCAAATGGAAGTTGTTATTTATAGTTTATATGAGATTACACCCTTTAATACCCACTAACTCAAAGGGAACTAGAGTCTACCCAGATGGTCCCTCATTTAGCAATGGTTTTTATATTTAAAATTTCATACTTGCGGACTAACTTTTATCACAAGATCTGATAAAAGTTGGCTTTTGGTGTTATCAGATGGCAAGATTTTGCAAGTGGATGACATGTCATATGCCCTGGAAAGTCTGGAGAACCCTCATGGGGAACTCTCAGGAATCCTCTGCCTCGTTAACCCCAACGTTTTAATTTTAGGTTCTTTTTTTAATCAACCATTTTATGAGCAATTCAAAATAAAGGTACCAATCACCTGAAGAGGGCCTACAGCAGCATTTCTCAACCTATCGTCGCGAAATGATAGCTGCAAGAGGAAAAATAAAGGTTGGACAGGAAGGGCAAGAAAACCGCGAGCAGAGATGTCTTCACGATAAAAAAGAACTCGCAACCTGTTTTCTACTTTATCGTATACGTAATATAGGGAAAGTATTGTAATCGTCTAAAAATTCGATTTAGAGATTTTGGTTTTTCTTGACGTTTTGGACCTCTCTGAGTCTGAAAACTTTTCGGCTATTTCCGACGACCGGAAGAGGCACTTTACCTAAAGCGTCTTTCTTAAAATCGTGGTAATTCACCTATAAATGTGTCGAGGCGGGCCACTCCCGATTTATTCTTATTTTCATTTGTTATAAATTATATTATTTTCGTGAAGAATGCTTTTTAATTATTCAAAAACGCTGCTTTTTATAATTTTATTAGATTGAGTAAAGTTTATTAATTTTTTAATTTTTTATTCAAATTACAAATCGATTTTTTTTACTAAGAAAAATGGTATCATTTACATTTTCTGGTTGCCTGATTCTACTTACAGGATTGTAGCATTCGTATATTTTCCTTTTCAATTTAGGAAACATAGATATATATTTTAATTGAATATCATTCACCTTGAAATTAAAATAAATAGGGTCATGTTGTTTATATTAAAATAAAAAATCAATCCTTATAGGCAATTCTTTTGAAAATGATAATAAATAAGTATGGATTCCAACAGAAATGGAGATGAAAAAAACTTATTAATATAGAAAATATAAATCTGAATAAAAATAAACTCCTATAAATAGGATCAATTTAAAAATGGGGAATTGGTTTTATTTTTAATCTTCTTTTATATAAACAAATAATTTGAAATGAGATTCTTTCAGGAGGATTGGGTTCACATGATTCTCCCTCCTTTTTATTGCCACTTTCAATAGAAACAGGGCTTAGGCTAATCGGGAAAGTTTTTTGAACAAACAAAATCAAGAAATTCACCAGAGACGTTGCGAAATGTTGAAAGAATTTATAAGATTTTTAAAAAACGAGGCACGGAGACGTCCAAAAATATTATCTTAATTATATCGTCGTCTTTAGTTTCGGCAGAAATATTTTCCTTCATCAGAGGTTTGTGAAGAGAAAATTTTTATAACAATTAAAAAATTAAAAATTGTATTTTATTATAAGAATTCCTCCCTACACTCCCCTCTGATGAAGGCAAATATCGAACAATAATGATTAAGCAACCTCCCAATTACTACCAAAAATATTTTTGGAGGCTTAAACATCTTAAAAACTCCTTAAGAAAAAAATATTTTTCTTTTATATGGAAAAGCATCATAAAAGAATGTTGATCAAAGAATCAAAGCGAGAGAATTATAATTGGATTTAATGAAGGCGGGAATCTCGGTTTACAAACGAGTGAGTAAAATAAAAAAATTTAGACAATTTTTCGATATCTATCCGATTCATATGAATCAGATATAAGCAAATAAATGTATGTCTTGAAACAAGCTATTTTAAAGGTATTATTTTTTTGGTGGTGGATCAAGTAAGCTCTGGCGCCTGGGAGTCGCGCCCGAAATCTCCAGTCTTGTGAGTTTTTTTTTTTGGTGTGGTCAAGTGTCCGTAGATCTGGTGCAAAGGAAGCACACCGATGCCCCAGAGAGGAAAAAATTTATTTAACATTTGTTGTGACTATATTTTTGCTAGTGGATCAAGTGACTATGTGGCCCCAGGAAGTTGAACTTTGGATCTCCAGCCTATCGAGGGCATCGGTGTGTTTCCTTTGTGCCAAACCAACGGCTGGAGATCACAAAAAATGTCAAAAAAACTATGATCGTCAAGTCTGATTCGAGGCAAATATTGTATACCTAATTCAAATGAATAGCTAGGCAAAACTATTTAACCTAATAAAAAATTTATATTTCGTTGCCGATGTTTCGATTGTCCGTCAGAGCTAACAAAGTTTTAAAAAAAAATCAGATAGTAGGTATTCAATTATTACCCCAATTATTTGGTGCATGTCTTTGTCATGGAGACAATCTAATTTGTACGAGTGATAGAATCCAAGAAGCCAAGTCAAATTTTAAACACCTGGCTGCTCACCCTCCATTAAAAATCTACAGCCACTTCTCACACGAGATTTTTTGAGATTAATGTGTTCAGCTTAAATATAGTTGAAAAGAAAATGGATTAACGAACGATTCGGGTAGCGAAGAGGAGAAATAGAACCAGCTGTTTCTCAGGCTTCATCTTTGATCACCCTTTTTGGCAAATATTTCGGCCCTCTTCAATGCCACAATGTGTGAGGACCTCTTGCGTCCGATGATAATTTAAAATAGCTTAGAGAGGCGAGGGTCTCGCAGTGCGATTTTGCAATATGATCGATTGCAGGCCCACCTAATTCAAATGAATCAAAATCTCTCTGAGATTGGCCATATAAAGTGATGTAAGACGCAGCTCTCCAAGCTGTCCTTATATATCTATTTTTTCTGTATTTCATGGCATCTGAGTCCATTTAGATATCAAACAGATTTTCTTCTTTTTCTTCTTGTGTTTGAGCTCAGCTTTTGGCTAATTCCATTAAGTTGAAACAGAAAAAAAAGTTCTTCAACTTAGTTTGAAGAATAAATAAAATGACTTCATTAATTTTTTTTATTAATATCATATTTTATAAGAGAAGAGGGTAATAATGCGCGGGTGAAGAGTTTGCTCGGAGTTCCACAAACCGAACAATAATTCACAGAAGGCATCTGTTGATCCTCTCGGGGGTCTAAATCAACAGGTGTTGCTGGTTGAGGTTGGGGTTTAATATCAGGAAGAGATAACGTTTTTTTTCGACACCCACCCACGCGTAGTGTTTTATGACCAGACTATCGACTCTTAAACCTTAAAATACCCTTTTCTTCATAAAATTTATAAACGTCTTCAATCATTCTTTGATTCTCTGGTTAGCGTTTATTAAAATTTTAAATCCCTTCTTTGGCTATTCATCTTGTATATTTTTTTTATTAATAAAGAAAGAGAGTGGGAAGAGAAGTTTTGAAACAAGCGGTTGGATAAATAAGGCCCTCACACTCTCTTAGATCCGACAATCTCTTTAAGAATTTTCCAAAATGGAATCGCAAACTATAAAAGTTACCTTTACCTTTAATATTAATTAATAACAATTAGTGCAAAAATCATTTTGCGAGCACTTATTTCTCCAAGAGCCACATTTAGATCGCCACCCACTCTTTTCCAGGCGGCTTGACCCCGACCACACCTCCTCTCTTAAAATGTTCCCTCCATTGTATTTTTCATTTGATCTTTTTTTGTTTAGAAAACGACCTGTATAGAGCTTCTTGAGTCTTGTTCCCCCATTTTAGTCCGTCCCGTCACCCAGATCAAATCAAAATGAAAACCCTTCTGGGCCCCACAACATTCTCATGTATTTTTCAGATGCTTTAAGTTAGATTATTTATGTCAGTGTTTCTCAACCTTTTTTCAATCGCCTCCCCCCTTCCCCCATTAAAGGAATCAAGTAAAATTTCAATACAATTTTTAACCGTTTATAAGCTATAATTATAAAAGATAAAATATTTCTCTTACATTAAATTGAATAGTTTCGAGAACTATTACTTTGAATTAGATAATATTCAATAAATAAATACCTCGAGAAATATTTCATTTAAAACCATAATTCTCTCTATTTGATAAAACAATGAACAGTGAGGAATCTTTTTTTCATATTCAACTTATTTAAGAGACTGATCTTTTCTATCTTTTGGTTCAATAAATTTTTTTTCTTTTTTCCTTTCTTTGCGCCTTCCTAGGGGGTCATACCCCAGAAATTGAGTGCCGCTGATTTACGTTAATTCATTTAAACTTAATCTAATTAAATTCCAGAGATAGTTTATTGTTAAAAATTAAAATCATATTCTTTTTTCCTTAGGGATTAAGTTAAAATGTTTATCATGTAAAGACACTGACATCAAAAATATTAACATAACTCTTTCAAAATCCAATTGAAATAAATATAAATTGGTTTTTAAATCGAATCTTTAATAAAAGTTCCTAGAATCGAGTTATTCTCGGAAGAAGCTGCGGTAAGGAAATGGTGAAAGACCCTTTTAAAGGATCTAGCTAGCAGGGTTCAGCGGGTAAGTAACAAACACAGAATGATCTTTGCTTGTGATTGGGCGAGAGACTTTTGGCAAGGAAAACTTTTTGCTGAGAATGTTTTAGGTTAAAATTTCAAAAATAATGGGATATGGCCTTTAGACAGACACGCTTGTTAAGTAATGTAGCCGAAATCATTAACCATTTTTTAGTATTTTTTTAGTAAAAGAAATTTAATTAAATTTCCGAATAATTTAATTAAAAGTGAAGATGTGAATAAACAGTGTTAAAAGTTATTTAAAATTTAATGAAACTATTAAAATGATATAATTAAAGATTTATTTAAAGAGAGGTAAAAAGGTCAAAGAACTCGACTTAAAATAAAATGTTCAACTTGAGGTGATGATCGATATATCAACAAAAATATTCCAAATTTTTTTCATCAAAATCATTAGATGCTGAAAATTTCACCCTAATTGGAACAGCAATTGATTGAAATTTTCCAAATATGAGACCTAGCGCAATCGAAACCCAAATTAGTAAATACAGAAAAATTTCTTTGTGGTAAATGAAACAAATTTTTCTATGGAGAAAATAATAAAAAAAAAATAAATAACTATTCGAAGACGAACAAATGCCTTTCTCAAACTACTCAAGTGAAGTGGACATACACACTTTCGAAATGCAGAGGCCTATACAAGGGGGAGGAGAGGGTAAAGGGGGTATTTACCCCAGGATTTTTTTGATTTATACTCTTTTTTGAATGCAGTAGCCATTTAGAGTTTTATACATATTTTCTGTATATAATTTTAATATTAAATATCAATTGATTCCGAGGTGCATTCATTGTGGTTTAGTAATATGTTAATATGCCCTTAGTTGATCAACAAATATATATTACATTCATTTCATTTCCTCTATGAGCTGGAATGACGAAATACATGGGAAAATTTATATTTTAATACCCCACTAGTCCTGAAGGAGGCTGGTTCTCCGAAACGTCGCCTATCCCAGAATTAAATTATCCATATTCTTTAGGGCAAAGGCAAAGAAAGCTCTTCCATCCTGAGCGATAAACTTTAAATTATATTAGTTGGTTTCGAAATTCATCAAAGTAAATGTCAAACACCATTGACGAAGGTATTTCAACAAGTTGCAGCCGGCGTGGCCCTTCAAACAAATGTAGGTGGCCCCGAGAGAAAAAAAGATTGAGCGTGGCTTTAAATCGTTATATTTTTATAATAGTAACAAACAATTTTATTTGCTTATATTTCCTAAGGATATATAGTCAATTCATTTCGCAACCGAAACATTTTTCACAATGTTCAAATAAATCGAATCAATTTAAAAAGTAAACTTTTATTTAAAATGGAATTTTTCAAAAATATTCTTTCTACTTTTTGATTTAGAATATTTTTTTTTTGTAATTTATTATTTCAATTTTAATTAATTTTCGGCTGCTAAGGCCATTTTGACTTCTAAATATACATATATTTCATTGGAAAAATTAGTGCCTGCTTCAACGAGATAGAGAAAAAGAAAAACACCCCAAAGTCGTGTCGAGATTTTAAATTTAAATATATTACTTTTATAGTTGGAGTATAATATAGGAAAAGGGGCTGGAAGAAACTGGTGAGATGATGAGGCAGTACAATAAAATTATTAAATACCTCTCTTATAATCCCATACTGATTTCATTGATGCTGGGAGAAGTACTGAAGGATCTTAGGTTTTTCCAGAGCATTCTCCATGAGCGAGATAACATTCCTCAAGTCTATATTAACATTCAAACTCTCCCTCATATACCACACATTTGTATTCGAAGCAAATTGATATATTCAGATAGGTGGTGTTGAATTCTTTGGCGCTTTGATCCTGGGTTTGAAATTGTCAATAGTATCTAACTAATATATTTATTTTTAATTATCTGACGAGTTCAATCCCTAATCGAGTCACCCCAAGGCAGTGCCGTCGTGCCAAGCCCTAGTCTTCCTGTGACGTTCGAATCATCATTGGTGAAGATAAAACCTATAAGGGAAGCCCGAAAGAGAAAAATCTGCAAAAATTTTTGTTCAGATCTATAAGAAACGCTGCACAATCAATATCTGGAAAAAAAAATTTTAATTCAATGTGTAGGAAATGGAAAAAAAAATTTAAAAAGAGAAGAGTCTACTCTACTTTATTAAGATGTTAAACGAAAGTCCCATTCCTCTTTCCCATTATTATTAACATTTGTTCAAAAAAATTAAGTAATTTATTTCCTAAGATCATTAATCAATGGATTAAGTAAAAAAAGATAGGTATAGAAAAAATTTTGCAAATTGAAATTAAATAAAAAAAGAAAGTAAAAAGAAAAAATGAGTTTGACAGGTATTGGAATAAAATATTAAAATGGTGCTGAGTCTGAAAATCCCTCCTCTTCTATTGTACAATATCTTTCCATTTTAGAATAAGAGAGATATTATTATCTCGTCTCTAATCCTGTGATATCGATTCTATAATTTAATTGGACCCCTCTCTCCTCTTTGGGATATCTTCTTTAGGCAAATGTATTCGTTCCCTCCCTTCTGATCAGCGAAGTCTCAGTAATTTAGCCTCCTGCCCCTGCCATTTTATTTATTTTATGGTTGTTTTTAAATGAGATCTTTGCATAAAAGATGAGTTATTCTTTTTTATAATTAAAAAATAAAAAAAAATAAAAAAAAAAAAACATTTCCTGAACTGAGATTCTTTAATTTTAAACTTCCAAACAAAAACTAACCGTTCGAGTATTAATAATTCATTTAAAAAAAAAAAAAAAAAAAAAAAAATGTAAAATTACAAATGAGATGAAACGTAAATTAATGAAGAAAAAATTTGATTTGCAAAAAAGAACATTAAATAAACTTTTTAATAAGTCAAAAAGGAAACTAGTTAGCTTCATTTTTCATTTGCAAGAGAGCTCGCATCAAACATATGCCAAGTCACTTAAAAAGTGGCAAACATTTAATGTTTTTAATTTTGTCAACAAAATGATTATACTTTATACAACAGCGCTAATTTTAATTTGACAATAGACAGAAATAGTTTTTTATTTCTCTTTGGCTGACTCTCATTCACCTCATCTCTGTTAGTTATCAACTGATGTGATTCGTTTCCCTCTTGAGCGTCAACAGTTAATTTATATTCTAATGGCTACCAATTAATAACTCGTCACGGGGGAGGGAAGACGCATTTTCCCTGGGCCATGGATGCGAATAAAAAAAATTAAACAATTATTATTATTGATATGGAAATGAGAAGAGCCGGTAGCCAAATGAAGAAGCTTCTATCTGAATGAAACTCTCAAAATGTTGAAGTGTCCGGTTTTTTTTTTTTTTTTGTGCGGCTCCAATCCGCAAATCTACAACTTTACTGGTGGAAATACATTATATTTATAAGTTTATATTGTAAATCCTAATAAAAAATTAATATATAAACATAGAAGTGTCCTATTTATATTATTATACATTCTGTAAGATATCACGAGTAGTATTAACTTTTTATTACAACCTGAGCTTACGATACAATAATGTAATCTTTTTCCGGTTCTAACGTTGTGACTTATCACACTAGAGCCCAACCATTTCAACAATTTGAGAGTTTAACTGAGGAGCTTCTCCATTTGACTGTCAGCTCCTCTCACCTCCATACCATTAAAAATCTACAGCCGCCTTATAATCCTGTCTTATTTGTAAAATTGAATTTCTAATTAAATTTAATATTTCGGATTTTTTTAAAGTCTTTCCTCTAAGGCTACCCTCTGTTTTATTTAAATAATTTCGTACCCAATATAATTTAAATAAATTATTGTTGCTTTGGATGGGAAGGGAACCAGTGACCTTTGCCACGTGATGTGGATCGGATTTTTTCATTAAATAAAAATATTTAATATAAACAAATTCTCAAGTATTCCCTGGTTTGGAATATTGAATCTCACAACAATAGAGCTCTCAGGCAACTTTACCAGGAGAGGGTGTTGCTGTAACACCCCGTCCTATGGAAGGGGTTCCTTCTCAATGATGCACTCTTCTCAAGGATTAACTACATTCGGGTACAGTAGAGGTTGAGTAAGTGACGTTACTTTTGCGCTTGGGTGCCGCGTTTTCTAACAATCGACCAAAAACAGCAACGTGTCAATGATTCAGGTTGAAGAGGTTTGAAGCTATTTGAGCGTAATCCAAATGAGTTTTTGCGCCGATTCGTTACAATGGATGAAACATGGATCCTTCATTACACGCCAGAGTCCAAGAGGGGTCAAATGAAGATTTCGAAAATGAAACAAATGGATATTTTGGATATTTTTCATCCCATGAATTAGTATTGGAATAAAAAATTTCAGATGTGACCAAAAGAAGGGAACACGCATGATCTGCACTGGATGAGAAGGGAGAGAAAAAACTGGCGTATGTGGAAATGCCAGTTTCAGCTGAGTAACTCGTGCTCATCAGAAGTGGGTCCCTGAGTGTTTTTAAGATAAGATATATGTCAGTTAAATATTTTGTTTGGAATTACTATTAATAGTAAAAAAAAAACTATAGGCTTATCTGCTAAAAGTTTTGAAATTCAGAAGGCCCTCCACCATCCGCAAGAATTGTGTCTCGGCTTCTCACCTTGAAACAATTAAGAACTCGGTAGTCAGGTGAGTCTAGAGATAGCAATAGCTCTCAATCCGACGAGTGTCTAGAACGCCACTCCACCATGACTCATCGGATGAGATGATGGTACATATTTATGGATGCTTTTTATCTATTTTGTTTATTTTATGACTTTTGAAAAACGCGTCATTAATTTTTGCAAAAATAAAAAATGCTGTCTCAAGATGATTTTTTGAAAGAAAATAAAACAATAGATCAATTCCTAAGCACGCTTTTTTTCCCCATTTTTATAAATAAAAGTATAATTATCTACGCAATTCTTTCATACTTATTTATTTATTCTGGCTGGTCATTCATTCATTCAGTGTTATTCATTTATTTTGCTCGGGATTAAGACGATTCTTTTTCTCTCCTTTGCTTGACGTTCAATTATGACAATTATTTTCCATGCAACGTTGCCTCATTAGAGATTAAATTGCTTCCTTGAATTCCACAAAGGCCGCTTGATTTGTCGTGAATTATATTTATTTATAAATATGTACGTAAAAAAAAATTATTTCCTCTCGCTCTCATTTCTAATTAATCGCAAAATAATTCCAACGCCTCCATTTTTTTTCTTGAAGAAAAAAATAAATATTGATGATGGGTTTTTAATTTGGAATGTAATTTACCATTACGCTCTAAGTTAACTATTTAAATAATATATTTTATTTACTGGTATTTTGTCAGAAAGAGATATAAAGGGGCGAACTTCATCAGATATTAATATGGGATATGATGTATGCTTGGTATGGTACTCTGGTAAATAAATGGGATTCCCTACGTGTGTCTAATCCATAGAAAAAAATGGAAAAATAATAACCTACGACTCGTGGATTTATAGTAATTACTAGGGGAGATTAAAACCTATTAATTTATAAAAAAAAAAAAAAAATAGGCAACAAAGCTCTGGGAATATAAGACGGGGGCTCTCATAGTATGCAAGTCATGTCATGTTGATTTGTATTGTTATTTTTAGGTAATGTTGTCTTTTCATTAATTGAATTAAAAAAAAAAGAGATGATAATGAAATCAAATTTCATAATAAATTAAAGCTATACTCATAGGCACAATAATTTTTTTTTGCTTTTTTGGGGTCCTTTTGATTTGAAATGTAAAGATATTTTTAAAAAGTTAAATTTTTCATGATTCCCCTTACTCCTATATATCTATATTATATAATAGTGCGGGAAAGTACGAATTGAAAATTGCCAGATTCAAATGAAAACCTTAAAAGTGCAATAATATTCCAAAAAGATGTATGACTGTTGGCAGGAGCTATTCTTTTGGTTCAGAGATTGTAGCGGGGTGCTGCAACACATAAGTATGAAGCAGCGTCAGTGTATGGATCAAGGTATCAAGGTTTAACACCTTCACTACTCAACCAGTTGAAATTAAACACAGGACGAAAGGACAGTACAGTGAATCATGTATGTTCTTACAGCAATGTACGAGTGACATAGAAAGTTTAAAGCGAGATAACTTAAGTGGAGGAAATGTTGAAGAGATGAAAACCGCGGGGCACGAGTGACTACAGATACACCAAAATAATCTTGTGAACCACTTTCTTGGAATACGTGCATTGTACGTCATTGAGATTGTAGCAAAAATAAATGTATAATTTTTCCTTATTTCCTCCTCATTTGTCTCATAATATATAATTAATTTTCGTTTGAATTATCTTAGTAACTTTAAAAATAAATACAAGTAATTTTTAATATAAAAGAGAAAATTATTTTTTAATATAAATCATTTCATTTCATTTGGACCGTATAGGCCACTTACCGGGATCCCCGGTTATTTACCCGAGGTGCTATTTAATATAAATAACCTAAAATATTACTACACCTATAATTATTAATATCACCAAAATAATTTGAATAATGAAATTTTAAAGACAAAATATCGAAAAACAATTTCCTTTAATCAATACTCTTCTATGGAAACATAAACAATCAAAGAGAATAAAAAATTATAATATTCTTTTATTCTTTGATTCACCTGTTTTTAATGTCATTCAATTTAATAATTAACTCTTTTTCCTATTAAAAGAAGTGATGAGAGAGAAACGCACTCTTTTTTTTTTTAAGTATAAATATATTTAAACTCTTTAAGTAAACGTTTCGGCTACAAATTTCTCTTTCAATACACAAACACATTTGCATTGAAAAAAGGCTGAACAAACTTTCAATTATTCTCTTTAATTAAAACAAAACAGGCTTTTTCTTTTGCTTTATTTAAAATGCGAATTTTTTGTTAAAGAATGTAAATTATATATGCATTAAATGGGCGTTTTGCTATTATTTATTATTATTATTATATACTATCCATTTTGGAGTTTAGGTAAAAATAGGAGAAATTGATTTTTTCCTAAAAAAAATCTGTTTTTACTTTCTCTTACCTATATATCAAAAATATAGTGAGAAAGTATTTCAGAAAAAAAAATCGATGTGGAGATTTCAACGGAAATACACGTTTTGAGATACTCTGCGTGTAAAAAAATCGATCTCGCAAAATTCTCTGACTGTGTTCATTTTACATACGTTTTTAGGATTTTGCGATTTTCTCTTAAAATACACTAACGATATTGATTAAATCACTGTACACTGAACGCTACTTTAGGGTTCGAAGCAAAAAATCTGGCGTGACAGCACATCACTCAGCTTTCCTACATTAGATAAGAGAAAGTTGTCTGAAGATGTGCGTTTATCACATCATATTTTTTTAAATATATAAATTCATTGAAAGTTTTATATACTGAATTCAGAAAAAGGTGGAAAAGGGGAGAGCAAACTAATTTTTTGTACGAAATCCCAAGTAAATGATGCAAATATGATCAATTGGGGAGGGCGGGGCCAGGTGTCATGAGCCACACTCTCTGGATTGAGTATGCGTACAGAATTCGTTTTATTATTTTATTTTACTATTATTATTTCAGAGTTTTTTTTATTATTTTAATGATATCCAAAGCAGAAAATTTAATTTGTCTACCTGCCAGATGTTTCCCGCAGAATTTCATGCTTGTCACTTTTTCTTGAATAAATAAAATATACCATCTATTAAATTATTAAAAGTTTGGTGTTATATTTTTTTTTAGTAATAGGTTTTTAAAAGGAAAAAAAAAAAATTATTTAGTACTCGTAGAAAGAATATATATGGGAATAAAATTTTTCTCTTGCTTCAATTAAGCATTTTTTTAATATTATGTAATTTATGAGATGTAAACAATTCAGCGGATTTTTAAATGCGGGTTATTTTCCTGGATCATTTATGTATGTAATTGCTATTTAAATAAATGGCTGTTTAATTTTCAGAGTATAGCACTCGAACATTATTTTTAAAAATTAGGAAGGAAGTTCGCTTCTTTGTAGAGGCTTTGCTAATTCTATGAGATAAGCTAATTAAGTCAATTTTTTATATTTTTTATATATATTAATATGTTGGATTTCTACACAAAAAAAATCAAAACTCAAAATATTTAAAGATTAACCTCTTGACCTTTTTGGTACTAAAATGGATCTGCTGTTAATTAAGAAGGTTATAGATTAACTTTAAACTTAGACCTCAGAATCATTTTAAATTACTATGATTTTCCATAGTTCAATTTACGGAGGGAGCGAAAACATCGGTACAACCCCAAGAGATCCTTTAAAAAGTTCTATTTTTTCTTTAAATTAATAAAACGATGATTAAAAAGTAAATTTGTGAAAATCTAAAAGAACATTTTCAATTTCCAAAGAATCCTTTGTTAATGTCATGTGCAAGTTAACAGAAAGACTTAATTTTAATGAAATGTAAATAAATGCAGATTTCGAATCGTATTCTCTAATAAAAATCCAGCACCATAAACAAACCAATTAATTAATTCTGAAGAATAGTTAAAAAGTAGAGAAAATTTTAAATCAATAGTTTCAATTACTAAATGATAGTGTATTAGTTAAGAAAATGATAATTGCTTAAAACTAACGACTGACACCAGGACGAGTGAATTCACACTATGCGGCTATGATGGTTTTGGAGCAACTAAGTAAAGCCATATTCGCGTTTTTGGACGTCTGTCTTGCCTTTCAAGACGCAATAGAAATGGGCTGCCCCACTGGCGCTAATTCGCCGCGGTGTTTTTGGCGACCAGTGCGCAAGATGGATCAGATGGGTTCCATTTTCCTGACGTTTTCTTCGCGTTGATTGACCAAACTCGCCTTGCTAAAACAGATTTCTCCTGATGACATTGTACTTTCTGTCCCTGACCAAAATGATTTAGATAATGAATTTTATCATTGTAAAGAAGAAAAACGCAAATGTCCAAAAAGGCAAATGTGGCCTTAGCCTTAAAGAGTTTGACAATCAATTTAGATTTTAATAAAATTTCTAAGTAAATATAAATATATTTAACCCAATAATTAAATTCTAATTTATAACTTAAAGTCCCTTTTTCATCCTAATTAATATTTAGGAGAGAATTTTTTATGAAACAAATAAATAATTAAGGATTAAGGCATAAGTTTTCTTCTTAGAAGAAAAGGCCTTGAATTTAATTTCAATCTACATGTAAAAAAGGTTGGTAAAAATAATTTATTAATTGTCTAGTATAAATATTATCTATCCCAATGAACAATGGAATTAATTATATATTTAGATTCACCAAAATGCAAATCTCAAAGAAGGGAGACATTCCTTTCGTTAATTGGAATCTTTGCATAATGATCAGCAAAATGATTTTAATAAAATTAAATTTAAAATTTTGTTTAATAAGGCCCCCCCCCCCTCACTAGGAAAGAGCAAAATATCAAAATGTTGAAGATGAAGAAAATAACAGAATTGCAGCTAGTATTTATTTCTTTTTATTCTTTTTATGCTGACGTTTCGGTCATAAGGCTATCAAAGATTTAGGATTTTGCTAACACTTTCAATTATATAATTATTAATATCTAGCATAACCCATTGTGAATGCATTCACAAATAATATTATGTCGAAGTAAGTACAATTTAAAAAATTCTTTAGTAACTAATTGCATACATCACCTGGACATTAGCTTTTTATTATAAGTAATGATGGTTGTTCATTTTTTGATGACTCTAATAGCTAATTTGAGTTAGAGGCGGGTTTTTGGGTGCAACCAGATGAAAAATAAAATTTAATATTTTCTTGTTGCCGGTGCTTCGTATGCCTAACGCGCACACCTTCAGAGAAAGCATATATTGGTTTTTATTTTTAACTGGCTGCAGGGAATCCCGTCCCTAACTCAAATGATTAATATTTCTGATCGTATCCACAGCCCTAGAGCTCTAAGGATGGTCTTGCTCAAGTTCGAAACGTCATAGATGGTATTGATGGGAGAATAAAGACAAAATAATAGTAGCTGCGATTTTTTTATTTCTTCAACTTCAACATTACCTACTCCAGCTAGTGTACATATATAGTTACATTTTAAAATTTTTCGATTCAAAAATTTTTTTTTCGTCTCTGTGTTGCTCTTATAATTAATGATATGTGCCATTTTTTAGAACAGACTCTCTCTGTGAGCTTTTCGCGTTCTAGCAGAAGGAACAAGACTAGACTAAATCTTATAATTTCGAAAATATTGAGTTATTGTTTGAAGAAATAATTTTAGATTAATTCTCTCTAATTTAGGGTGACCATTTTGTTCTTGGTAGAACCCGGGAGAGAGGGGAGGTTGTGCTGTAGGGGGTGAACAGACAACTCAACCTTCAGCAGTACATATTTGTTTCGATAAGTTTTATAAATACTTCGAACATAAAATTTACACATTGCATATCGGTCGCGAAAGTAGATGGTCCTTGGTTCAAGCCTGGGAGGCACCAATCACGCCACTCAATACAATCAACCCGTTCATTTATCTTAAACGATATATTGACTTATTGTCTCTTGGGGCGTTTTGAATACCACTAACTTTTTCAAAACATACCCCTTATACATGTTAAATAAATAAAAAATATATAAAGAAAAATGAAAAAAAAAAAGAAAAGGGCTGAATGGTGGGTAGCAGCCGATTAATAAAGAAAAAAAAACGGAATTTTATTGATTTAATTAAATTTTTTTTATCATTTTAATAATTGATTAATACACTCAAACGAAATATCTCTAAAAACAAAAGCTAAATAAAAATCTGACCGGCTACCAAGGGGGCTTGACGCAAAAAATCTGGTGTAACAGCACATAAAAATTTTCTTTACCTTAGGTGTTTATGTTTGTAAAAATGTGGTGTGATGTGCGGCTGTCACTCCAGATTTTTCACTTGCTGCCAGCTTTTTTTTATCTTTGCCTATAGATTTTTATTATTTCATAGATTTAAAGAGACGAGCAGAAGAAAACTTTTTTTGTTTTGAAAGCATTCAACTTCCCAGACATCTATTTCCGATCCTATCACTTTCCTACCGGACTTGGAAAGTAAAAACAGTTTATGTATATAAAAAACAAGGCGGTAACCATAGCAACGGAAAGGTTATATTTTGAAATATTCTAATAAATTTATTCTTTAAATTTATTTGTTTATCACTGATATTTATTTATTTATTTATGATCGAAATATTATAGTCTCTCTCCCCCTGGCCGAGACATTGTCCATATTGATAACCTTAAAAGCAAGGTTATTGCTTGAATATTAAAAATTCAAATAAATTTAAAAAAACAAAACCTTAAAAGCCAAGGGGTTTGGGTTCAGATCCCAGGTAGTCCGATGAAAAGTCGTTTTAATCAATTGAATACCAAATGTGAATAAATATGCCTGGATAATACGAACTATGGGAACTTCACTTGAGAAGATTTAAAAAAGAAAATTATAGTTTTAAAGATAATTTTTCAACAATATCTACTGTATTTTTTATTTATTTGATTATTTTTCGTACTTCTTTTTATTTATCGTTATTTCACGCTCTTAAGAAAAATATCAAAAGCTTTGATTAGTAGCTTTAGTGATCAAAAATTCTCCTGAAATGTTGTTATAGTAGACATGGCTTCAGTTGTCAAAAATATTTAAATAAGAAGGAAAAAATTACTGAAAGTAGCCGATTATTATTTATAGTTTAAATTAAATATATAATAGTAAGGAGAAGTAGAACTTCAGCCAGTAAAAATTGTTTTTGTATAATAGTCGATTTATTGCTGATATAACACTCTCTTCAGAAAATCACAGATGTTTGCAAACATAAATATTGTGTGAATGTTTCGACATTTTGTCCCAGAGTTGTGAGGTACTCAGGGAGGTAACACCCCAATAAATTTTTACTGGCTTAAGTTAAGTTCACTCTTCTATGGCAATAATCATTTTAGGAATAAGATGAATAAAAGCAGAGGGCAGCCAGTGTAATTTCGTTTTTTATCAATCCTCTAGCTAACTTTTCATTCCTGGGTAGTCGACATCTTCAGAGCTGGGAAATTACACTGGCTGCCCTCTTTTATTCCTGAATATCCGCTCCGCCATATACCCATACAGAATCACTTCAGTAATTATCCAATACTTTTATTTATAAAATTAAAGAAAATTTGCCAAATTAGATTTTGAGTTTTTTTTTATTACCAACAAAATTGCCAGAAAAGTTATGAGCTTAAGATGGCTGTAACAATGGGTATTTACGATACAAACATCTTTCATAAAGACATAAAGCCAATGAATGGTTGGGTTGAGTGATAAACTTATATTTATATCCAGGAAGGGGGGGGGGGAGGTGAAATTACTATCTGTAGCAAAAGAGCTGAATAGAGCCTCCTCTTTCCTTAATGAAAGGTAAATATTTATTTTACCTAGAGTAATGTAGCGCAAAACAATTTGATATATTCATAAAAATATTATCCCACATTTATTTTAAATTAGCCCCAGACCCATTTCCTTTTTAGGTGAAATGTGACTATTTTTATTCTTTTGTCAAGATATTAAAATTGAATTCAATTTTTGAGGGGCTACAATTAGACATGTGCTTCAAATGTTATTTACCAACGACTCTATATCTCTAGATAAAAAAAGTTAGGATTCTGATATAAATTTTGACCTTCAATTTTAGGTTATTTGTATTAAATATGTTGCGTTTTTTATTTTTATAAACACCAAGATAATGAAAAACAAAAATTTTTTTTAAATAATTTTATTCATGCGACCAATTACGGCCTATTTTTTTAGTCTTAAGTTAATATGCAAATTTTTATATATTAATTAGAGCACTTTTCAAAATTTTTCTTTGACTTAATCATGAATATAATTATTTATTTCACACATGGAAAAAGTTGAAAAAAAAAAACTTTTGTAATTCTGAACAAATTACTGATAGAAATGTTGAAATAAATTTGATGTATATTTGTAATGACTAAATGAGAATTTATATTAGATATAAGTAAATTTAATAAAAAATTATAAATAAAGTCATCAAGGAAAACCGTCTAGTAATTATATAGTATGTGTGTGATACCGGAAGAAAAAGTGCTTAAAAACATCAAATGGCAAATATTATATTAGTAAGCCAAATCTTAATGAAGAGTAAACACATCCTATAAAATTTCTAATTATATAAATATAAAATAAGATGTAATCAAAAAAAAATTCAAAGTCAAGTTGATGACTTTAAATAAATAAAGAATTTTATTTAAGCAAGACTTATTTGCCCTCTTACTTTCCTAAAATTTGGTGGACCAAAAAATTTAATAAATTGATATGATTCATAATCCAAAGTTTTGGGGAGCTTTGTTTGAAGGTTTTATGACGTAACACTCATATACCAGAGCCCTGTTTCTTTTACTTTTTTGTCACACATGTATAAATTTGTAATAAACTTAATAATGAGGTAATGCTATCGAAACCTAAATTAGTTTGTAAACATTTTTAAATAAAAAATATAATTTTTTTAAAATTATATTTTATTGGACTGAAAAAGGTTGAACCTTCACCAAAATAAATACAAACTCTGGACTTGAACTCGATGCTTGTCCATTGAGTTATACTTTCTTATTGGACTGACCATGGCGATATTCCATTAACGAAACGTCTCGACGTTTAAGTGTTTTTTGCACAGAAGCACCTTCCTTGGCTGAAACTTCCTCTTCACCTATCATTCGACTTTTACATCCACCTTTTTTATTCCTCGCAAACAAGTGAAAGCTTCCTCTTGCTCCCAGGTGAAGACCGAGGGGTGCAAGTGCCTTGGTTCTCTTCTGATCCAAAGGAATGCAGGCAGCACTATATTTGGGGCTGTATTGGCTATAAAAGATGACGTATGCAGATGGAGGTGCATATCGCCTCCTAAGTTGGGAGTAGGGAATTCTGGAGGGGGAAACTTAGCCAGGACTTTTATCAGACTGGTGCGGAATTTTACCAGCTGATGTATTCTAATGCCGCAATCAGCACAGCAGATTATAAAATATATAATATATAATCGGGGGTTCTAGTCCTATGAGTGGTTCAGGATAAAAAAAATTCGGTTTTTGGTCTCTTAAATGTCATAACTTTCTATAAAAGAAATCCCCAAAGAGGATTTTATAGCTAATCACCCCTAAGAGAAAAGGTTCTCAATATTTCTAAAGACTATCTATTGTTCATAGGATTAATTTTAATATATATATAATGAATGAACATTGAAATGATAACAAAACGAATAAATAATTGAAGAGTTCAATTCCAAGTAGTCCTTAAGATTTGTGAAAAAAAGTCAGGAAAAAATAAATCCAGAAACAATTAATATTAAAAGTATCTTTTCCCAAATTTCTTCTTCATTGTATCTATAATTAGGTAATTAAAATTGATCAGTAAGCTTTTGTTCTGGGTATGACGATCATTCAAGAAAGATAGAGAGAGAAAAAAATGAAAATTTTCAATTGTTTGTTTTTGGCGACTTCATTGATAATCAAGGGAATAGAAAAAAGAGTTTAATTAAATATAAATAAATTTAATATTTTATATAACCTGTTTTATTCTAAAGTAGACAAACGCTATATTATTATTATTTATTATACGCCTTTCGTAAAAATAAAAGGTAGCAAAGTTAATAATATAAAAAATCTAAGAAATTTGTTATCTTGTCTTTTTGTATAGGTCGTATAATAAACAAGTAGTTAAGCACTCTTTGAGTCTGGTAAAAAAATTTTTAAAAAATGCGAAAGTTCAAATATTATATATGCTAAAGGTACTTTTAGATGTAACAGATGATAAGTACTCTCTAGTTTTTCATCATAGAAAAGACCAGCATGTTTTCGTCACGAATTACTAATTTATTTAGGAAAGCAGCCTAACGCTACATCGATGTATAGAAATCACATATGAGAGACGTTTGCTGTTAAACATTTTCTGAATGAGGATGCAAATGTGGAGTCCACATGCCTTTTACAAATTTGTTGGTGCTGTGTTGCCTCACACATTA
The DNA here is from genome assembly GCA_010014785.2 of Anisolabis maritima. Lineage (NCBI taxonomy): Eukaryota > Metazoa > Arthropoda > Insecta > Dermaptera > Anisolabididae > Anisolabis > Anisolabis maritima. The sequence goes on from JAAAKE020110129.1 coordinate 29,415, forward strand.
TTTAATTTTTATGCACTGAAGGGAGTAGCGTTAGGTTGCTCGAAATTCCTAAATTCTACTATTTGTGGACGAAAACTTATTGGTATCGAAAAAATCAAAGATTTTAATCATTTTGAGAGGCATCTGACAAGTCTCTTTTTTTAGTCGAATTTTAAAGTTCACGGTAAATAAAAGTTTTCAGGTCTCCTCATTTCGAAAACATTTTGAGCTTTCTCTCTCAGTCTTTGTGCCTGTGTATGTATATAGGTAAAGGAATTTAAAAAATTGCTCAAGTTTAAATTTTATATATGCTGAAGAAGAAGTGGAAATAAGAGTTGGTCGCTATTTTTACTTACTCTTACCCATATATGTAATAAATAGGGAGAAAGTATTGAGATCGCAAAAAAAAAGTGATATGGAGTTTTCAACAGAAATAAACGTTTTGAGGTCCATTGAGTCTAAAAAACATGGGCCTTGTAAATATACTTCTATCATCGCAAAATCCAGCAAATAAAAATGTGAACTACAATTAAAATAAACAAACAGACCATTTTGCGAGACTTTCTTTAGTCCAAGGGGACCTCAAAACGTGTATTTTCGTTGAAATCTCGACATCAAGTTTTTTTGCAATCGCAATATTTTCTTACAATATATTATATATATAGATAAATTTATTAAAAAAGAGAAAATTTGGAGTGCCGACGTCACATAGACAAAGCCAGGAAAGAGGAAGAAGAATATAAACATCAAATATAGAGAAATTATAAATAAAAATAACAATAGAAATCGTATTTAGAAATTTAAAATAGATAACATCGAATGAAAAAACATGGAAGGACCTCGTTAGACAACATTTTCGGGATTTCAAAAAAAGACATGAAGATTAATTTAAACATTTTAAGTTTGCTTCTAATTATACATGTAAGTAATTAATTAACCATTCCAGAAAGAGAGAAATTTTTGTTTGCCTACTCCCAGGCGCTAGAATATCTATAATTTTTTATGAAAAAAAGCATAATTAGTACTCAAAAAGGATGGAAATAAAATTACTTTCTTATCCATAAAAAGCTACTGCATATTTTTAAATAGTATTATTTCATATTTTTTCTCTAATATTAATTATTTATACATTTTGGGTAATCTATTTTTTTCTAATCAAAATTTATTAATTAAATTGTAATATACTCAATAGCGGCCCGTCCATTATAAATTCTTTTTAATATTCGGAGTATAGGGAGGGCAAATTAAGAAAAGAGTATAGGAGGAGGGGAGAGAAAAATATGCGGGTCAGTTTGACAAATTATATTAATATTATTTCGGTCTTTTTTCATGTTGTTTATAGAACAAGTAAATTTTTTCAGACTGTCCGTATTTAGGAACATTCTTAAGAAAAATCTTAAGGGTAATTTTACTATACTTTTTTTTTTATAATTTTTTTATAATTATATTTTTCTAAAGTATTTTAATTTATGTAATTTAAAATTCTTCCTTAATTCTCATAAATAAATAGTGAAGAAAAATTTTTATCTAAAAAATTATAGATAAAAAAGCCAGGAAGAATTTCCCTTAAGTTTAGATTTTTCTTAGAAATTTTTCTGAATATGGGGCTTTAAATCATATCAAAGTTCTTCTAAATTAAAAAAAAATCATTGGCACCAAGACAACCAAAACTTGAAGGTATTCCTCCAGTAAGTATCAATCTGATATGTTTTTTATGCTTTTTTCTTTTTTTCTTTAGGATACCATAATTTAAAAAATGCTAAAATGTAGCCCCTAGAGAAAATAAATAATAAATAGTAAGTATTCATGTTCTTTGGCCGATTTTTTCAAAACCTCAGAGTCACTTGTAGCTAATATATCAAGTTTGAGCTTCCAGATTTGAGATATTTTGTTCAGACACATACAGACCATTTTTTTTTAGACTCGGGGAACTCAAAATGTGTATTTTCAATGAGTTCCAGATATCGAATTTTCACGCAATCGCATTACTTCCCCTATACTATATATTACATATATATGTAAGAGAAAGTAAAAATAGGGAAATGTTACTTTTATTTGGTTTTCCTAGGAGTATAATAAAATCTCCGCACAGCTAAAAGAAACTCCATTTATAATATAGACAATTTTTAATTTTTTTAAATTCAATTAATCATAAGGTAATTATTAAAAATTTAATTTTAGTAAAAAAAGAATCTAATAAAATATCGAAACGAATGCAAAACCCCGCAATGCAAAAGCACCAAGATATTTTTTTAAACAATATATAATAAATGGGGCACAAAAAGACAGATAAAATTTCAAAAAGAAAAATTTTCAGGTCTGCTACCGCTGCTGAACATAAAAATGGCAATGAGAGAAAAAAATAAATTTACAAAGTTCTAATAAGATGTTAAGGGGAAAATGGAAGAATGACAAGAGAAGTGCTTGAGACTTACATTTCTAGTAATCTCGGGTGTTTCGGGGTGCGAGGTGTGCAAAGAGGTGCCGGTGCTGATGTCGCCGGGTCTTTATTTGGTTTTGTTGGTAACTGCCGCCTCAGGTATTTCAGTATATATGTCTCTATTTGGTTGGGCACCTTGCTACGTGGGGTTGGATGTCTCTGGCCGGCGTTTGCGATGCCCGGCGTCTTTATAAGCAGCCCGTGGCGGGTGGGCGCTGCTGGCTGCGCGCGCCCAAGCGCCTCGCTTCTCTTGCAAACCAGCCTTCCTATCTACCTAGCTACCAACCCCAATCTCCATCTACCCTATCTACTCCTACTCCCTTGGGCACTCGGACAATCAAATTGAAATTATTCATAACCACCTGAAGCCTCTTCTTTTTCTCACAAGACCTCTGAAGATCCACTTGAAATTGAACCAACTTTTATTCAATTAATTGAGCATTTGTTTTGTTATTATTTCAATATCCATTCAATATATAGAAAGGAAAACAAAAAACTTATATATATTAAAATTAATCCTAAAAACAATAGACTTTACATTAAATAATATTATTATCATAACGGGGTGGGGAAGACTGGCATCTCGGGAAAAGAAGGAATCCATTCTAAGCTCAGGCAAATCGTAGTCGCCATCCACATACTCACCAGATGTGAGTCTCGGATTGGGATCTCAGCCAATTTTACGCAAGTCACCAGAGAGATATCATGCTAAAATAGTCATGCTCATCTATACAAATATAGCAATTGTTTTAATTAAGAAGTGGAGCAAAAGGGTAGGCTGTACTCAACTAAAAATTATCTTTATACATATGGAATTAGAAAAATTGTTTCATTATATAAAAAAAATCAGCATGAACATCAAGCATTATTTTAACTTTTTCCAAGTCTCGTTTCATGACCGAATTAATTTAATTTTTCTTTATTTTGGCTCGCCAACTTTTCAACAAATTTCTCCAGCCATCGCCTACTGTTTTTAGCAAATCACCGCCACGCACCATCTATTAAATGTTATCTTAAAAGCGCGTAACTATGATATCAAAATTGGTATCATTCACTGGCTCTGTTTATATAGGAGACGGTTGGGAAGGAGGATGGGAAGATATGCCCGTTCTAGTTGGGTTTCTCTATGTCTCGACTCAAAAGATACTAAAAAGGTCAAATTGCTTAGAATATATATACAAACAAGTTTCTTTATTTGTTTCATTGTTCTATTTTTTTTTTTTTTGTTAATTCATCATATGATTGATAAGCCCTAGCAAGTATTTAAAAGAGCAATGTAAGCATGAAAAGCTATTATCTAAATATTTCCATTCTTTATTTATTTTTTTCTTCAAGATTCGAGATTAATGTAATCAATGTATTTAGAGAGTAACAATTTTAATGTTGAATAATGAGCTGCTGGCCGGGTTTCTTGGTAATTCGGATGAATGAAACCAGGTGTTTTTTCTAAACCACCTTTATTAATTATTTCGCTCGCCATCCTCAGTGCTAATAGAGATTTTTTGAGGTGATCACGTCAAATAATTTAAATAAAAATATTTGAATGGGAGACATCCATCAAGAGCGTGCGATCAGCGAAGAATGGCATTGTAGGAGGTCTCACTCAGGAAATCTCTACCAGCACTGAGAATGGCGCACCGAAATATTCGCTTAACAAAGATGGTCAAGTAAAACGTGGTTTCCCTCTCCCGAATTACCAAAATAAAGAAACTATTTTAGTTAAATTCCAGTAGGTAGGCTGGTTCTGACGTAGTCGAATAATAATTTTTGCCTGTTTTATTTTCTAATCGATGTAATACGTATTTATTCATATTAAAAGTTTTATGCCCAAATTGAACTTGCGCGAAAGAAACAGAGTTCTCTGGCTATAGACATCCATGTAGCCATCTAACAACAATCCAATGAATGTACGCTATTTCCTATTTCTAACTTATTTCTAGTGATTTAACTAAACTTCAATCGTGCTTTTCCGGTGGCAAAGCTGCTTTTTGGAAGGTTTCAATAAAGAGAAATACTTCTTTACGACTCTGTGGGCGGAAGGCGAAACCTTATGTCGACTTTAAAGATAAAAAAAGTCTCTTGGTCATAATATTGATGAAGAAACCTTATGAATAAATATTAAATATTGTCAAATGAAAAAAAAACGAAAGGTTTTTTAATTGTTCTTCTTAAAAAATAATAAAATAAGATGCTAGACGAGCAAATGGCCTTTTCGAAAACCTAAACGAAATACAAGTTCATTCATCTCAAAAATAAATTAACAGTTATTTATTGGTTGATATTTTTTTTAATCATGAAAATCAAGGTCGAAGAGGGAGAGGATTGCATCCAATTAGGCATTTGTATTGTTAGAATTAGTCAACTTTGTATTCATTTTAATAGAATTAATGCCTTTCTGAATTTTATATATTTTTTCCCATAATAATAACTCAATTAACAAGCTTTATTTAATGAAAATGAATAAATAAAACAATATAACAAACAAATAAAAAAAATATAATAATCAAAACCCAAATAGAGCGATTTTTTTGTACGCCACATGGTGTGAGTATAGCATTGCAAAGCTATGTGTTTATATAAACAATTTAAATATTTAAATTCAATTTAGTATTGTAATGTCAATAAATCTTAATAAGTATCAATATCACATTCTATATTTTTGAAAATGTTCTTTTGAACAAATATGAAATTACTATTCTCCTTCGGCGGGCTCCGCACCTAGGAAAAGGGGAAGGGGGTTCGCTCACCTGGACCCTCTTTGGTATATTTTCCCAAATAGGGACCTCACATACATATCTGGCTCGAACCTGCCCTCAGCGGTCCCTACGCTTCTCCTTAATCACGTTCCTTAAAGAGAGGAAGGGATCTAGCGGTATGATCTCAGAGTCAATGATTCGCTTCCTACTTGACTACCAATTGGTTTGATCATTTGTACCATAAAATTATCTATTATTTATCGTATATGTCTATATAGCAAAGAAAGAAAAAAAAAACCTTTCTTAATTGAGAATCGTTGGTTGGTAAAAAGTAAAAATATGACATGTTAAAAGTTTATAAGTTTCAAATAATAATTAAACTCGCGGCTCCCGGATAAATTTTTTGCGGCCTTCAAAGTTTTGCAATAAGGAATTTCAAAATTGAAACCATCTCCCATGATTCAGTGGTTGCTTGTATTTTTTCATTTTCTTTCAATCTTAGATGCTTCGGATCTTTCCCGGAATGACCATATTTCTGCAGTGGCCAAATGTGCCTCTAGGAAGTTTCCTCTTCAGATTCAAGCAGCTCACCAACTTCTAATTCTATACAAAGCTCAGATTCACTCAGTATGAGTTCCTCCTTTAGAGAGGGGCTTCTCAGCATGCTCTCTCTTCATTTGGCGCGATTCCAAGGCGTGCGGTGAGACTGATCGGATTCTAGTCTCTTACTGTCTCCATCGACTACGGAAGAAGTGTCTCTGCATTGACACTTTTTTACAGGTACTATCCTGGTTGATGTTCTGCCGAAATAAAATCCATCATTCCTCGAAAAGCGAAGTTTGTCCGCAAGAGAGTCATCGTTCCAACCACCGCATATCTTTAAACTCGTGACTAGTAGAACTAATCCTAGTCTTCCTTTGTTCCCATGATCTTCCCTGACTGGAACAATCTCCCTACTACTATCTTCCCTAGAGCTTACAATCTCCATTCTTTCAAATCCAATCTCAACATACACCTTTTCAAGTCCCTACTCTCTCTTACTCCTATTCTTCCTGGTTGCATGTGGTCATCAGGAACTGGAACTTATGTTTCTATAGTGAGGAGGGAGTGGTTAAGACGGATAAGCTGCGGATTACGGATCTAGAGTAGCAAAATAGCTCGGGTTCGAGTCCGGCTTGCTGAAAAAAATCATTTTCCAAGTTTGCCAGAAATCTCATCATGGGGTTTACTGATGCCAAAGAAATTGAGGAGCAGTCCAAGGGGTATCACAATGGACCAGAGTCAGTCGCCTCTAAAATATCTACCTGGCAGAGTACAGAGAGGAAATGAAGAGAGTTGAATAATCCCTGCTTGTTATTGGTTCTTGGTGGAGAAACTGATTGCTGATAATTTTTTAGAGGTTAAGATTTCTAAGATTCCGAGAATGCCTATATCCTAAAAGAAAAAAATATAATTGGTCCTTCCCTCTTAAAGCAAGAATCATATTTACGTTAATGGGTTAACTTAGCTTATTTAAAATGAGGACCTCCTTTTTAATTTTATATAAAGCAGCTTTATTTTAAAAATTTTTATGATATTTGAGACACAATTGCCTTAAAATTGACACGCGAGTTCAAATGAGTTTGAACACATGATATAAATTAATCAATTATGAATATTATTTCTGAAGAAGAGGGACCCTTTGTTCTTTATTTAAATAAAATATTTAAATATTTTCAAAGAATTTTTTATTCAAATTTTTTACGTTTCTATTATCATTCTACTTCAGACATGACAATCTATTAAATTAAAAAAGTTATTTAATGTCATTTTTTGGATAAATTTTTCAAGTCCGACATCTCAATTCCTTCTCTATTATTGGATGGAAAAATAAATTTCCTCTTCGATTTGTTTACGTTGTACACTCTAAATTTTTTTTTTTTGTTATATCGAGACATCTCAATCAAAAATTTGATGGATAATAATAATTGCTTTTAAATTAATGGAGTTATGAGCTATTATTTTTTATTTTTATTGCAATTTTTTCGAGTTGATTTTTTGATAAGTAATCGATTAAATAAAACATTTTTTATTTGCATTAAAAGAAAGGGAAAGAGAGGGAGCACATGTTTCTGCACTTGTCAATTTATTTCCACCTCATCTCGATTGATGTTAATATTTATATTTATATTCACTCAGTGATATGATAAGAGACCCAGTCATATTTTTTAGCTTTCATAAATATTAATATAACACTCAATAAATGAAATAAAATGGGATAGTTTCAAATTGTTTATTAGCAATTCAAAAATTATGGGGATTCAAAGTTTTTAGCCTATATATTCAGTATAGATAGAGATAAAGAGAAAATGAAAGATAATTTTAAATCTAAAATTTTCAATTTTATAATTAAAAAAACGATATTATTAAAATATGTGAAAATAATTGAAATTTTATATTCCATCGGGAAATAAAAAAACATAAATGAGAATCATGAAGTGGAAATCCCTTTGGGAATGAATCCTATCAATGAATAATATGTTTGTATAAGTGTAAATATGTAAATAGCCTTATTGGAGAAATTGATAATTTTTTAAATTTTATTCTAAATTAAAAAATCTGGTGTGACGGCCGCACATCATACAACATTCTTTTACCCAAGGTAAGGAAAATTGTGTGTGTGTTGCCACACCAGATTTTTGGCGTCGGGCCTTTTCATAGCCGGTTTTTTTTTTTTTTTTTTTTTTTTTTTTTTTTTGAGGGAAAAGCCTTAAATTAAAGGCTTAAAAACC
>JAAAKE020110141.1:0-16858 GCA_010014785.2 Anisolabis maritima
CATTTTGCTATTTTTATCTCTCTTGCCTCTTTCCAACAAGAGGACTCTCCCTCAACGTAACCTGATACTCTATTCTTGTTCTCCCCTCGAGTAAATAAACGGAATAGAATTTAACATAGAAAAACAAGCTGTTAGTTATTTTCTCAGTCTCACTTCGCTGATTTCTTTTCGAAAAAAAAAAATCTCCATTTCTCTATGAATTATTTTCTTTATAATTGTTCGTATTTTTTTTCTTATTATCAGAAATTTTATAATCAAGAAAAAACATACCGACACCAAAAATCTGGTGTAAAAGCACATCACATTTCATTCTCTTGACTAATCAGGTAAGAGAAATGTGATGTACTCTTAGCCCACAAGATTTTTTTATATTTTTTTTTTTTTTTTAAGTTTTTTTCGGCATCTCTAGTCATTTAGACTCCATCCTTATTTATTTATATTAATTGGTAGCCAATATAATACAAATAAAATTTTGTCGCTCAGGACGGGAAGCGAACCTCAGACCTTTGGTACGTGAAGCCAGACTTAGAGCTCTCCACCAAGGGACAGGGCGATTTTAAAGAGTTGGGGGTACATATTTCTTCATTCTAAATTAAATTAATATTTTTATTTTCTATTTATTTATTTATTATTTACAGTCTATTGAAAGCACCTCGAATAAATAAACGGAATAGAATTTTCCATAGAAAACACAAGGTGTTATTTTGTTTTTATTTTATAGTCTTTTTCATCCATTGATGTTTATTACTATGATATTGTCGTCTATGATTTTTCTTCATTTGGACCGTATAGGCCCATCTACAGGGACCCCCGTTTATTAGCCCAGGTGCTTTTCGTACACGGAGACACACACCTTAACAGCCGATCTCTGGCCGAATCCACCTGGCACTTGGTGAAGTTTCTTTATTTTATAACTCTAACTCGGTTATTCATATTTAGCTAGCCAGCCAGCTACTCTTATATCTAATTCTACACGGTCTCTTTCATCCAACTTATTCTATGCTAGGAAGAATGTCCTAGTTTGAGGAGGGGCTCTCTCAGCAGCGGCGTGAAGCCTTGCGATGGATGCATCATTGAGAGTGAATCCGCTTTTACGTCCCTTCTATAGCACAATATGTCACACTATGCCTCGTAGAGGTGCCTAAGGGCTCTATTATGGTTGGATCCAGTGTTACAATCCAGGGCATACCTGAGGATTTCTTTCCATTAAATATTTTTATTTAATGAAAAAAATCCCTCGTGTCCGGAATACAGTCACATAGAACGGCGACACCCTACCGACCCCACAGAACCCTATGATAATTTATATATATATACTGAGGTGCAAAAAAAGTGGAACACTTAGAAAAATTTAATTGTTTCAAATAATTTTTAGAATAAACATATTTTATTTAAACTTTTAATACATTGTGTGATTGTAAAAATATTTTTAAACAATTTTAAAATGAAAACAATGTATGTTTTAAGGTTGGTTTTAATTTAAGATCTTTAAAATTTAATTTATTTATCATTCATTTTCTGTTTTGAAATCTGATCAATTTATTAAATTGTATTAAATGATTATCGTATAGTATAGTATAAATTTAACCTTTTAATTGTTTATGACTTAGAATTGAAAATGTCATCTTTTAATTTTATTTAATTTGAAATATTGATCGAAGAAAATGTCTCTAACGTCCGAAGAAGTAGCCAAGCTGTAGTTCTAATAAATGATGGAAGATCCTATCAATACGTTGCTCAAAGACTTAGAGCATCGGTTGGAAGTATCCACAGGACTCTAACACGATATAGAGAAACTAACTCTTATACCAGGAGACCGGGATCTGGTCGAAATAGAGCTTCAACTGAGAGAAATGGTATGGAGGTATTGAGGGATCGGCATTGTACCGCAGTTCAAATTCAACAGCTCCTTCTGCATTCTCGACAAGTCAGCCTAAGTGTTTGGACTATCAGAACACGTCTCCAGGAATCAGGGTTGATGTCAAGGAGATCAGGGACCTCTTTTGACGACGAGACACCGTGCTCAACGTCTTCTTTTTGCTCGTAATCATCTAAACTGGACAGAATCCCAATAAGCTAATCTCCTGTTTACTGATGAATCAAGATTTGCTCTCTGGTCCCCAGATGGACAAGAGAGAGTATGGAGAAAGTGGAGAACGCTATTCTCCATGCACTATATCTTTCAGAGAAACCTTCAACGGTGGATCTATCATGGTCCGGGGTGGAATAAATATTCAAGGTAGAACCGAGTTAGTTTTCATTGAAAATGGTTCTTTCACTACAAATCGAAATGTGGAAGAGATCCTCATCTCTCATGTTATACCTTTCGACCCAATGATCCGAGACAATTTTTTTATTAATGCATGTTAATGCAAGACATGTGGCAAAGCAGGTTAGGACATTCCTAAATGAGATTTGCCTGAGAACTATGGACTGGCCAGCTCACAGTCCTGATTTAAAACCAATTGAGCACGTGTGGGATATGCTGGGGAGGCGGGTTCGAGCTCGAGATCCTGCCCCTGAGAGCATCCAACAGGTCAAAATTATCCTACAGGAGGAATTGGAGAATCTGGACCATGCCACCCTACAGGAAGAATGGGAGAATCTGGACCATGCCGAAGTCGCAAACCTTATAAAAAGTCTGTTTAGAAGGCTCACAGCTGCCATAAAGTCAAGAGGAAGTAATACTCCTTATTTAATTAAAAAAATTTAAATTTAAGATTAATTTTATGATATTTTTTCATTGGTAAAAAAAGACTTCAATTAAAGGATTTTTGTTTTTAATAATTTTTTTATAATTATAAAAATTGTTTCAAAATATTTTTACAATCACACAATGTATTGAAAGTTTAAATAAAATATGTTAATTCTAAAAATTATTTGAAAACATTAAATTTTTCTAAGTGTTTCACTCTTTTGCACCTCAGTGTATATATACATTCATTACTCTCCACCCACCCTTCCATAATTTAAGAGTGTATATATCAGTGCTTCATGATACAATCATTTAAGTGAATTAATAAAAACAAAATGGTATAATAACAAAAACTATAAATACAATTTGGTTATTTAAATTTCCTTAATTTCATTGACGTATAAACAATATTGCAACGTTGGACTCCCCAAATTGTGGACTATACATTGGTTCTTTTCTTTTTCTTTTTTAGTCCCAATCTGTGGTGCCAAAAATTAGTTTTTTTTTATATCTCTTTAAAAATGGAAAAATTTATTAGAAAAATTGTTATTCTATTGGATATAATTTTAAAAATTTTATAATTGAAAATAAAAATGTTTTTGAGTATTAAATTAAGTTGGGCCAACCAAGAACAAAAGGAATAGAGTTCCCAAGGGATCCTAATTTCTAGCTAGCGTCATCAGAAATCAAGCGTCAAAAATGCGAAATAAAAATTATAGCAAGCAAAATATCATTTGATCTATTTAATCAGCAATAAAAATTTATTAACACATAAAGTATAATAATTATATTGTTTTAATAAGACCACACTCAACAACTTAGTCATTCAACTTTTTTCATAAATTAAATAATATAAAAATTATGGCTGGTTCTAATAAAAATGAAGGATCTGAAATTGAAAATGATCAAAATAATAATCATACTAAATTAAAAATAATATGTATTGGAGACAGTGGAGTGGGCAAAACCAAGTATTTTATTCAATCCTTATCTTTATATCATAATCAAGTATTTAGAAATAATTTTATTTTAGATTATTGGAGAGATATTTAATGAAGAATTATATCCCCATCCAGCATTCTACATTTGCATTAAATATTTTTAGACACATAGCTGAAATTAGTAATGAAAAATATTCTATAGGTAATATCAATCACTTTTTTAAAATAAATTTCATTTTTTTCTCACTAAGCATGAATGCAAAATATCACTATTTATTCTAGTGACATGATAAGAAAAGAACAAAATAAATTATTTTTTTTAAATTCACACTTAAAATATGTAAAAGGGAGTATTTTGTGATAATTTTCAATGTTCTACCACTCCTAACAAATCCTTTAAATAATTAGCCAATTTTTTTTATGACCTTTTCTAAATATTTGTGTCTTAAAGTCATCTAATATCTTCTTTTTTTCTCTCTTACATAATAATGCCTCGCATAATGAGCATTTGGCCAGTATGAATGTAAATTAAATAATTAAAAAATATATATATATATCTAATTTATTCTACCGACAGAAATAATGTGCTTTACAAATGACTTAAATACTACCTCGTCATCCATTTTTTTTAGAATTAGTGAAAAATTTGTGGGAAAGGGAATCACAGATTCGATTTCATTAAAAAATTTATCTATTTTAGTTTTATGTTTAACACATTATAAATAAATATAATTAATATCACCAAAAGAGCCAGAGACGAAATCGCATAATGGACAAATCCCATATAAGTATGCAAGAGTTACCAAATGACCTAATCTTAGTCCAAAAATTTGGACCAATATTTTACGAAATAAACTCACTTTAGAGAACCATGCGTTGGTTAGAATTTTTTTGGGATTATATCATGGAGATATGTTCCTCTAGATTGACTGCTATTGTTCCAAAACTTTTGCCACTCTTCATATGCAATCTTTTTTAAGATGTTTTTAATGTTATTAAACGACAATAGACCATTAAAAATTTTCCCTTGATGAATTGCTAATTGAGCATGTTTTTCCGCTATCACATTGTGTTCAATTCCCGAATGCCCGGGAATCCACAATAGTGACACCACTTGATTGTATGATTTTAGGTATTAAATTTCTTCAATAATTTCAAGAATTATATGAGAGGTGTTTTTATTTTTAGGGAACCTTTAAATGCATTTAAGACGCTTAATGAATAAGTGCATATAAGACAATTGTTTTGTATGCCAGAATTTTTAAAATAAGCTAAAGCATTCAGTACAGCCAAACTTTCTCCCCTGACTTTAGAGCATTCAGTTTGCAACTTGAAGCCTTTAGCCATATTGGTAGTAGGAAACCAGATGGCAAAGCCCGTATCAACTGAATTTTTCGATCCATAAGTGAATATTATGCAACTATTGGGATAGTGAGAATAGATATAATCCAAAAATATTTTGTTAATATAACTAATATCTTAAAAGCAAAGAAACTATTTACAATAATAGGTGTCAGTCTTTCTAGCAATGCGAAACATCTTAAAATATGTGCAAATACTTCGGAAAGGACGAGATAATAGCTTATGAGTTTTGTTAATAAGAAAGGATAGTGTGCGGTGCGGATAGTGATACTGGACTCGACCCATAAGGGGATCCTATTACATAACTATTTTTATTAAGATGTAGTTTTTGATAATTAAGGTATATTGAATATTAATATTTATTTCAAGTTCACAATCATAACTCCAATAAGAAATTTTATTATGATTTTACAGTACAAAAAGGGTGCTTTTGAGAAGAACTGTAACAATCAAATGAGCCCCACACCCACAGACTCAGCATGACCCTAAATTTACCCATTTCTATCCAATTATTTTTATTTTATAATATAATTTATCTGAAAACACATAATACATATTGTTTGTCTCAAAAGCCACTTTCCTTAAATTAAATATACAGCTTATCATGTCACACGTTTCAATAATTTCCACAAACACTAATGCATTTTTTATTAGAACCTTTTTTTAATTATTTTTTAACTTGCAAGATATATTACAGTTTATAAAGAAATTTTTTGTTCATTAAATTAAAAAAAAATTATTTCTATATATTATATATTATATATCCAATGTGTTTATCTTATTAAATTTTTTTTTAATTAAGTTTCTTAAAACAACAGGAAAATATGTTTATAATATTTTTCTCAATGAAGGTTATTCTCCACCCGAGACGTTAATGCACTTTGTTATTAAATCGCACTCTGCTAAGAAATAAAGAGTGAGTGACAAATTATTTTAATCTCTTATTAATATATATATAATAGTTTTGATATAATATGCTTTATTTTATTTTCCACTTTTTAATCTAAAAAATCACTGCATGAATATGAAACATATATTTTGTAATAGCTATAATAATTATATATCACTAACATCCACTTCTCAATTTTTAAATATGTATTAATTTTCTTTTAAAATAGCAGAATTTAAATGCAAAATAATAAGCTGGATGTTGTATTTAATAATGGAGGAAGGAGAGACAGTCTGATGAATGGCATTATTAAATTAAAGCCGAAACGTCTGAAACTTGAGAGTTTTAATATCGTAAAGACTTATCATCTGGCTGTATATTCCTTCCTCTATTGTTAGCAGTATTTAATTTTTTATCCTTAATAATGACTTTTAATATTTTTACTTTCTCTTATCAATATGTGTAATATATAGTGAAAAAGTATTGCGATCACAAAAAAATCGATGCCGACTTGTTCAAAAAAATAGACTTTTTGAGGTCCCTTGAATCTAAAAAAATGACTTTCGCAAAATGTCTGTCTGTATATGTGCAAACAAGATTTCCTAAAAACGAAACAATTTTAATGTTTTTTAAACTATATTTAGCCAAGTACCTACGACGCATGCGCCTCGAAACTCATAAACTAAGTACTAACGGGTACTTTACTGATGTACTTTTCTAGTTTTTTCGATTTTCTCAAAATTTGTTTTAACGATTTGTTTTAAATTTATAAATCAATTATTTAATAGAAGATCTTTGAAATGTACTAACCCTTATCCCCATAAAATTAATTGTTTTGAGGCCACTTTACTCTTGTATGTTTTTAGGTTTTTTGTGATTTTCTCTTAAACTACTCTAACAATAATTATTTGGCTGAACATCCATCGTCTACCTAAGGAGCCCGCCGAAAAAAATCTGACGTGACAACACATCACACTGTTTTCCTTACCTTAGATTTCTGATGTGCGTTTAATCACTCCAGATTTTTAAAAATTTTTTGAACATTGATTTATTCAGGAATCGACCGATGCCAATTTTGAAAATTCCATAGAATTTTTCCAAAGATATATTCGAGAAATTTTTAAAAAGTAGTCTCTTTTATATCTTATGCCCATTGAGGAATAAAGACAATAACGACAAGGCCAAATGACACATTTGTTTATATATATACTTATTCATGTGTAATTTCCCCTTGGAGTGAAGAGGCTTAATAAAGTTTACACACACACACTGACTGAACTGAACCCCCACAATCTATCAATAGAGGCAAAATAAAATATTTTTTCAATTACTTCAAATTAGACAATTTGTTTAAATTCATTAATTATGTTAATTTATAACTGTCTTTATTTAGGGATCACATAATTCTAAAAATTATCTATGTAATGCATGCACAGTCAAACAAAAAATTTATACTGTAATCACAATTGAGCTATATCTCTGTAATCTATAATTGTTCGTATTCTGATTCACTCCCGTGGGCCTTGAATTTATTTTCAACATCAAAATTTGAGAAGTTCTTAGAACATTCTATTCTCGAATCTTTCCCATTTAAGATTCAAGGAATATATATTTATTATAAAATAATTCCTTAATATTTAAATATTAAATTTAATTAATTTTTTGTTTTTAACAACTTAAATAGATTTCTGGGACACAGCTGGTCAAGACATCTTTCAAAGCCTTCTCCCCTCCTATTATCACCAAGCTCATGGATGCATCATGGTATTTGATGCCCAAAGAAAAATTACTTATCAAAGTTTGAACGTTTGGTATGAACATTTGAGGTATCATCGACCCTCCATTCCAGTCTGGTGTGCAGTAAACAAAATAGATGGTAAATATTTGAAAATGTAGTGTAAATTATCAATGACGATTCAATCATACAAAAATAGAGAAACTTGCTTCTTTTTAAGTGATTATTTTATGATTTATGAATTGACAAACGGTAGCAAATAAAAATTCCGAGGATTTAACAGATCTAATCTATTAGATGAATTAGAAAAAAATTGATTAATATTATTTTATATATTATACATTTTTATTTATTTTATTTTTGACATACCCCAGGAGTAGCGAATCTTTTTATGTGTGCGTACCAAAAATTAGTCTTTTACTTATTAAATTTGTACCTTTTAAAAAAATACCAAAGCTAATTTTTTCTTTGTTATTTTTATCTTTTATCCAATTAAATTAGTTATTCAACACAGAATATCATTTTATATTAATTCATTATAATTATTTTAGCTAATCAACAAATCACAAATTATAAATTCAATTTTATTGAAAAAAACAAGCTACCTCTTTATTATGTTTCCGCCTCAACTGGTGTTAATGTTGTTAAAGTAAGTAAAATTATATAATTAATTTCATTATTTTTATAATCAATTATTGATATTTCAAATTTTTCAGCTATTTCAGGATGTTATTGAAGGTACGGTGAATTATAAAAATAATTCAGAGGATTTAACAGATCTAATAATAGATGAATTAGAAAAAGTCGATTAATGTTATATATTATATATTATACATTTTTATTTATTTTATTTTTTATCTTGGGATGGTGAAATTTTTCATGTGTGCGTACCCAAAATTTATAAGAAATAACTTTATTTTAAGAACAGAAACAATTAATCGTTTGATACAATTAGATGCATATTGATAGTTAAAAAAATTAGTGCATATAGTAAGTTATTTTATTATTACCAAAGCTTCTGAAGGTTTCAAACCCTTTTAACAAAACTCCCAAATTATGGTTTTGGTGATGTAAAGCTTCATTTTTTACTCTATAAAATTAGGTTGATTTAAAAATGTAAAATTTGACTAAGATATTTAAAGTTGACAAAATTGGGCCTATTTTTTTTAGTAAATTTTCAAAATTTCGTTTGGCGTACTAGCGAAATTTCCATACTTGTCACCTTTGGCACACTTGTGATAGTTTCGCCATGCCTGATTTTAATTGTTTAAAATATTTATATTTAAATTTTCATATCGCCCTTGGTGCAGAGGTAGAGATTTCGCCTCACATACCAAAGGTCAGTGGTTCGCTTCCCGTCCTGAGCGACAAAAATTTATTTCTTTTATATTGGTTACCAATTATTAGAAATAAATAAGGACGGAGTCTAAATGCCGAAAAAGACTTTAAAAAAAAATTTCCTATTGGTATGGTCTGTTTTTCATTTATTTAAATAATTTTTCTTTATTTGTTTAACTAAGTTTAAAAAAATGAAAATTTTTAAGCTTATACATCAAGTGAGAAGGTTTTACATGAACATATTTACTATTGTACTAATTCTATTTTAAAATTAATATATATTTATTAATTAATATTAAAATGTTGCTCATAATATTCAATCTATAGAGAAAAATTAAATAAATTTGAAAACTTTTTATTCTTTTTATTTAAAGAAAAATAAAATCAAAGCCTTTATGATTATATATTTCCTTCCTATGTTTTATTGTGTGTGTAAATCTTATTATTGAATTTCATATGGAATTCAATATACTTAAATAGATCGACATTCTACCTAGGGAGAATATATCTAAAAATTTAACTAATTTCTATCCGATATTTGTCCTTCTATAAAAGTACCCGAATAGGTTTTATGAAATCACTAGATTTATTTACAAAGTAATTTGAATCTCCCTCTCCTATTGAAAATATTTTCCTCATTAAACAAAAATATATAAATAAATCGATTAAAGCTCAATTACAGATTTTATAATTATATTACCATTTTAAAAACATTGATAAAATTATTTTAATAAAAGTTTATTCAATTGATAAATAAAAAATAATTTTTTTACAGTTTTTGTAGATGTCGCTGTGGCTTCTAAAATTGTCAAATTAAAGCATTTGCATTGCATAGCACGTTTTAAAATAACCTAAAAGCATTTTAAATATAAATTTTATTGAATCTCATTTAAAAATTGACATAGGATATATTTCATTTATATTTGCCTAAATATCTGTAAGTACTTTTAGAATATTTTCTATTATTTCGATACTTATTTAACCAATTTAAAAATTTATATTTCTTTATCATATATACCATTTCTCAAAAAAAAAAGATTATTTCTTCAGATGGTATGAATTAAAATAAATTGTGTCTAAACACAATAAAAAACTTTTTAAATTCCAAATCCTCAGTGGCTAGTGTTTTATTCTCTATTGTCTTTTCCAAATTTTGGATGTACATTTTTTTATATCTCCTATCCCACCCAATTTTTTCGTCTTAAAAATTTGTATTTTTTATGAATATAATTATGGCCAAAAATATTAAATTTGAAGTGCAACCCCAAGAATAATATATGCCATAAAATTTAATTTAGTTGCAAGCGGTTCTAAGTTTCTCTTCAAAAATTTCCTGTCTTTAGTTTACTCTATTTTTTCTCTCTCTAATTCTTAAACCTCTTTTTGGCACTTAGCTGAGCCTACAGTTAGGCTCGAGACTTTGTCAACAATTTATATGCTTAAATATAGTTGAATATAGTTTATTAATAATAACTCAAAATAGGTTCAAATGTTTAAATGAATTGTTAGAATTTTACTGTTCCGTCTTCATTTAGATCCGCTTTTTATTTTTCTTTATTTCGATTTATAAAAATTATCATTCTTTAAAATTTTTCAAATTTTTTATTCAAACCCTTCTTTCTAGAGACCCTATAATATTTTGTTGATTAGAAGTTTTAATTAATTAGAATAATGATTTTAATACATAAAATGATTCATATTAAGTCTCCTTAATCGTTTTTATTTTTATTTTAGCCAAAATGCCGAAGACAAGTTCAGCAACGAAAGCTCCCAGAAAACAGGGATTCAACCGTTCCGGACATTCTATGAATCCCGAAAGGAAAACAGATAATCTAAAAGGTGTAGCTGTAGTTAGATCTAAATCAACAATAAAGCGCTTGCAAATGTACAGGAATTTTAAACCAAAACGAAATAGGATAGGAGAAATTATTAGTCCCGCACCTTTCCAAGGAAGATTACCTTCTGGTACCATAGCAAGAGTTGAACCTAATCAAAAATGGTTTGGAAATTCTAAAGTGATTACACAATCATCACTTCAGAAATTTCAAGATGAATTAGGAGTTGCTGTCAAAAATCCTTATCAAGTAGTAATGAAATCAACAAAACTACCAATTACATTATTAAATGAAAAAGCAAAAAATGCTCGTGTTCATTTGCTTGATACTGAGAATTTTGAAAGTGTTTTTGGCCCTAAAAAAACAAGAAAGAAGCCTAATTTACAAATTAGAGATATTGAACTTCTTTCTAAGGCTGCAGAAAATTCACTTGAAGAATATGATGTCAAAAATGATCATGATTTACTGCGAGAAGATGATGGAGTTAAAGATTGCCCGAGAGAATGGATAATGGCAGCTGGACAAAGTAAAAGGATTTGGAATGAACTCTATAAAGTTATTGATTCATCAGATGTTGTATTACAAGTTTTAGATGCTCGAGATCCTCTAGGTACCCGATCACCACATATTGAAAATTTTCTTAAAACAGAGAAACCTCATAAACATCTTATCTTTATTTTAAATAAAGTCGATCTCATACCTACTTGGGTAACAAAAAGATGGGTGGCAATTCTTAGTGCTGAATATCCAACAGTTGCTTTTCATGCTTCCCTAACTCATCCCTTCGGTAAGGGAGCTCTTATAAATTTATTAAGACAATTTGGAAAATTACACATTGATAAAAAACAAATTAGTGTTGGTTTTATTGGATATCCAAATGTGGGAAAAAGTTCTGTTATTAATACATTAAGATCGAAAAAAGTTTGTAAAGTAGCACCAATTGCTGGCGAAACAAAAGTTTGGCAATATATTACTCTAATGAAGAGAATATTTTTAATAGATTGTCCAGGAGTCGTTTATCCTACAGCAGAAACAGATACCGATAAAGTGCTTAAAGGTGTTGTTAGAGTTGAACTTGTTCAAAATCCAGAAGATTATATACCAACTGTTCTTGAAAGAGTAAAAGAAGAATATATTAAAAAAACTTATAAGATTGAAATTTGGGAGGATCCTATAGATTTCTTAGAGAAAGTAGCACAGAGAACAGGAAAATTGCTAAAAGGAGGGGAGCCTGATATTTCCATTGTTGCAAGAATGATATTAAATGATTGGCAAAGAGGTAAAATTCCATTTTATGTAATCCCTAAAGGATTTGAACAACCCTTGGATAAAAATAAAAATGATTTAACTTCATTAGCTGAAAACAAAGAGATAACTTTAAATCAAGGTTCAAATAATAAAGAAGAAACTGATAATCAACATGATTCAACTATTTCTCCAGATGCTTTAGAAATTAAAGATGTTGAAGAAGATAATAATGTATCAGAAAAATCTAAAAAGAATGTTGAATTTAAAGTTTTTCAAGATTTTGATCAAATTAAGGTGGGTCTTGATTATAATTCACATTCTGATAATGAAGATGAAGAAAGTGTTTTGAATAAAAAAGTCGATAAGCCTTCGAAAAAATCGAAAAAGCAAAAAAGAGTCCTTAATGAATCGGATTCTGATGATATTACTTCTGATATAGAAGAATATTTAGGCAAAAAACTAAAAACAAACAATGATGAAATTGAACATGATAATAAAGTTGTTGGTAAAAAATTAACTAGCAAGCAAAAACGTAAAATAGAAAGAGATGCCAAACCGAAAAAAATTGGGAGCAATTTCTATGAGACTGCAAATGTTAAAAACAGGAATAGGAACAAGAAAACTAATTAATTATTTTTTTATAAATATTGAATTTTATTGTTTTACTTGTATATAAAGGGAACATTCATTACAATTTATAATAAATTCATCACAATCTATTTCGTTTTTTTCTACTAAATAACTTCCTCCACATCTACACTTATATAAATAAGATAAATTAATTTCATTCATATCTGATAAAGTTATTGAATCAAAAAGTAAATATTGTTCATTGATTTTTTTTTGTTTTATATTCAAATCGTAATTTTTTCTAAGATCTTTATCTTTTAAAGTTGCCCAAGCTTCTTTTATCTTCACAAATTCATTGGTGCTTCCATTCTTATCCGGATGAAGTTTCAATGCAAGTGTTTGATAAGCCCTCTTGATATCTACCTCGGATGATTTTGGATCACAACCCAAAACTTCGTAATAATTCATTACCTAAAAAAGAAAATAGAAATTTTGAGAAAAAAATGTATGATTATAATATATATAATGTATATATTTAATTAAACATTATTTAATTACTAATTTTAATATTTTAATGGAATAAAAAATTAATTGAAATGATTGCAAATTTAAGAATAGTTATTTTTGGCGTTGGTGTCATCCAATTCTATATTCCCGCCTCAACTCTTTACAAATCTTTCTTGATATTTTTTACCCATCTTGTCATAGATTTCCCTCTTGGTCTTTTTCCTAGTTTCCCAACTAATGTCCTAAATGGATACCAATTGATTTAAATAAATATACCTGGATTATATGTATCGTAACTACCGTATTTCCCGGCCTATAAGACGCACTGTGATTATCAGGTTAGAATTTACGAAAAATACTTGGATCAGACAGAAAAGGATTAAAGTACCTATTTTAATAATAACACATTATACAAAGAAAACGGAACTGTTACATTATAAAATTAGCAAATACATCAGCGTTTTTTCATCCTAGAATTCCAGAAATTGCCATCACTGCTGCTAAAATCATAAACGTAGTTATTTTCACTTTGGTTGTCACTGTCACAAATCCACATTTCATTCCAATATTTAAATATTTATACCCTCGGCCCATAAGACGCAGGCTGATTTTAGGGCACATTTTGGAATAAAAAGTGCGTCTTATGGACCGGGAAATGCGGTATATGGAGGTGGCAGAGTAGTGCTATAAATTTAAATGATATTCCCCTAAAAATCGCGACGAGCTAATTTAAGATTACATATAAGATAGAGTCACTCCTTTAATAGAACAGTTATAGATATTTTTTCATGATCATACTTAATTTATTTTAATTATAATTACAATTATAATTGGTTATTTATTAGCTTCTTTATTCCCGGGACTAGCAATGAAAAATTTTTTTTGCAAAAATGGGTTTTATTCTTCTACATAGTTTCCTTCAAGAGCGATACACTTATTCCAACGGTCCTCTAGCAAAATATCCATTTGTTTCACTTTCGACATCCTCATTTGACTCAGGTGTATACTGATGGACCCATTTTTCATCCATTGTTACGAATCTGTGCAAAAATTCATGTAGATTACCCTGAAACAGCTTCAAAACGCGCTCTGAATCAGCGACATATTGCTCTTTTTGGTCGATTGTTAGAAAACAAGCCATCCAGGAAAAAGTAGCATCACTTACACGACCTCTACTTGGAGTCAAATGGCCGAATTATCATGAAAATTTGACACGAATCTTTTGAAGGTTGGTACTTGCTAAAAATCATATAGGTATTTGGTTACCGCCGACGAGTTCGGGACTTTTCACTCCATGTTGTATATATTAATACATGTATAGTTTAAAGGTCTATATGGACTAAGATGCCGAAGAGAGTAAAAAGAAAAAAATGTTTATTATCAATCAGAGGAATTTTTCTTAAAGACTTTTCAGTATCTTGAGTCATATAGATTAAACGATACACATAAATATATATTTATTTCAATACAATTATCCAGGCATATTTATTTATATCAAGAGGTATCCACATAATTTAAATAAATTTTCCGAACCCACAACTCTTAGCATTTTCGGGAATCAATATTATTAATATTTTTCGGCATCTGAGGCCATTTAGTCTCCGTCCTTATTTATTTATATTAATTGGTAGCCAATATAATAGAAATTTTTTTAACAAATCCTCAAGTATGGACTGGATTGGAAACATTGGATCCAACCACAATAGAGTCCTCAGGCAACTCTATGAGAGGGAGATTTTTTTAGTCTTCAGCAGTCTCAGACCAGATAAATATTAAACGATATATAATATATAGTATATATTTACGATACAAATAATCCAGGAATAATTATTTATATCAATCGGTATCCAATTGACTTAAATTTTCATCAGACTGCCTGGAATCAGAACCCACACACCTTGGCTTTTAAGGTTAATCAATAGTGACAATGTCACTATCTATCCTCTCGGACTCTGGTGGGAGTTACTATGACACTGTGCTATAGAAGGGATGTATTATATATGTACTAAAAAAGGATTCCCTCTCAATGATGTGATATTCGCAAGGAGTAGGCTACATGCCGATGCGGAGAAAGCCTCTCCTCAAACTAGGACATCCTCCCTAGCACATGTTTGGTTGGTTGAAAGGAACCACGTGGAATTAGTTATAGAGTAGTTAGTAGATAGAAATGAATATAGGAGGAGAAGTAAGAGATAGGAAATCAAGTAACTACGGGGTGTCGGTAGATGACTACGGCCTGAGGTCGGCTGGGTGACTCCATGCACGAAAACCATCCTAGTAAATAAACAGGCCCCGGTAGATGGACCTATACTTTCCAAATGAAATGAAATGTGGGAAAAAAACATTGCCAAATAATTAGGAACCAGTATCTGAATTCAATGTTGGTTAAATGTTATCCTAAAATCTTTGAAAAAAAAAAACAGAGAATTTAAATAAATGTTTAAGCTCTAACATACCATTGATTTTCGTTGTTGCTGAATATATATTTATATATGTATACAACTATATAAGTGACCACAATTTTAAAATTTTTAATTAACGGTTTATTGACATTAAATTAATTTAAAAAACTAATAATGACTTTCAAATTCAAAATTAAATGTCATTTTTTCGTGTTTAGGTTATGTTACATGATATGAATTGATCCATGAGTTTATCATATACAGGGGTTTTGGCCACAATATTAAATGTCGGTCGTTAACGCTCCTCCATTTCCCCTAGGAGATGTGGGTAACAGCCCACGAGCGGCAAATTCAAAATCCTGTTAAAAATATATATAGGACGGAGGCCACCGATTGAATTTAATTTGTATAGTCAAAAATTATAAACTCTAAATAGCACGGTGAAGCTACCGGCGATTTCTAAATGGCAACGTCGCATTGCCAGCCATGAGTAAAATAGACGGAAAATTAATTTTCAATAAAAATTAATATCTCCGTTATTATTGGGTTAATTAAAGCGAAATTTCGTAGGAATAAAAAATATGAGATGGGGAATGTAATTATATAGAGAAAAATAATAAATTAATCAAAGAAATAATTAAAAAGAATGGAAAAAAAGAAAGATTTAATTTATTTGTTTCAAATTCAATTTAATGAATTGGTGATAAAGCAATGAATCTCTCTCTTTTTTTTATTTTAATTAATATTATTTACAACTAATTTAATCAAAATGGCCAGAGATTTGAGAGGGTGAGAGGGTGCGCAAGGACCAACACTCTGTTGATACGTGGTTGGGGGTCACCACGAATCTCCTGGGCTAGATTCCTAAAATGGACATTTCTTCAATCCATTTTGTACTGGTTTTATCCTTTCATTTCAAATGGCAACAGGCCGTGCCACGAGCCGGTTTGTTAACGATTCCATCTTGCAAGATTAAGGGCGAAGACAGAAGAAGAAAATCGCAAAATATCTAAAAACCAATAAAAGTAAAGTGGTTTCCAAACTATTTTAGGTGGATAAATATTATCTAAAACAGCGATTTTTGGCCCTCCAAGGGAATCACACGAATTTCGAAGAGAGTTTTGAAAACATTTATTGAATCCAGGAAATCATGAGACTTTTTAAGGTGTTTATAATAAAAAAATCAGCCCTGTTCCTTAATGCAGAGCTAGAGGTCTGGCTGGCTTCACGGACCAAAGGTCTGTGGTTCGGGAAAACATAAGAATAGAGTATCAGGTTACGTTGAGGGAGAGTCCTCTTGTTGGAAAGAGGCAAGAGAGATAAAAATAGCAAAATG
>JAAAKE020110152.1:0-16858 GCA_010014785.2 Anisolabis maritima
AAACCTTAACAAGGATGGTACGACCTCAATCTACCTCAGCTAATCTCTGCACTTGAGAACTAAATAAAATTTTTATTCAATTCTAGGACGTTAGGACTTGACAAAATTTATAATCGATTTAATCATATTTCCCATTTGAGCGTTGAAGTCAAGGCTTTTTTTATTTTTTAATCGTTAATTTACTTAGCAGTTAAAGTGAATTTAGTTGTTTTTATTTATATTTTAATCATATACAAAGTGTTATGTTTTCACAGGGCCTGGTTCAAGTCCGGGAGGCACCAAACATGGCCAGTCAAAACAATCATTTAGCACTCTCTTATCTTAAATGATGTATTGACTTATAGTCCCTTGGAGTATTGTTTTGAAAACCAGCATCTTTTTCAAAACAATCCTCTATTATTCAATATACATATGCCCAGAGCAGTTTGTATTCCATATTTATATTCATTTTTATTTATGAAATTGGGTAAGTGTACGCAGGGGAATTTCATGTTGTTGACAACCAGAAGACTAGGTAGAACTAGTGAAACATAACAACCCAACGATATTGGGACGATAACTCTCTTGTAGTGCGGACACAGGTCGCTTTTGGAGGAATGGTGGATTTTATTTCGAAGATCGAACATGGTAATATCTGTAAAAAAAAGTGTCAATGCAGAGACATTTCTTCTCTGGACGAGTGGCTGCAAGGAGGCAGTAAGATACTCGCCTTGGATCAATTTCACAGCACGCCTTTGAATCGCGTTACGGGAAGAGAGAGCATGCCGAGAAGATCCTTTCACAAGTGGGACTCATACTAAAGGCACGGATGAATCTGAACTTTGTCTAGGGTTAGAAGTTGATAAGGGGAGAAATACTCCATGGATCTGAAGAGGAAGAGCTTCCTAGCAGCAGATTTGACAAAGAAAGATCCGAAGCAATCGACACAGCTAGAACAGAAAGCGAATCTCTGAACTCGAGATTATTGTCTATAGGTAAGGGATGGGCATGGTTGATCTGTCAGTCTTAAAATTAGGCAAATATGTTTTCTTGGACTTAAAGTGGCTTGGTTATGGGATCCCCATTTCTACAAGATCATCATTAATTGAAGACACAATTTTCTGATGACTAAGTGTAGAGGAAACTCCCCCCTATCTAAATGAGTCAGAGTATTATCGTCGGCAATCAATGAATAGGATTGGAGGTATGATAAAAACTAAAAATACATGAATGAATTTTTAATATAAATTACAATTTTTTATGAATATGTTACCTTTTATATAAAAAAATTTTTGCTCTATTTTAAAACTGTAATATGGAATTGATTTTTTCAAGGTTTTTCCTTTATAGATGTCATATGAGTTAAAATTAAGTTCTATATTAGGTATAAAGAAACATCTATTGAAAGCAAAACATATTTTTATGAGAAAACTTCATATTTGTTTTAATCTATATTCCAGAATGTCCTCTTGGGGAGTTTATATATAATATATACCTAGTGGACAGGATCCCAGGTAATTGTATATTATTTTAAATGTTACAACATCGAAATATTTACATTAAAACGGAGTATATTCTTTCAATGGCTGAAAGTCCTACCTATTAATAATTAACTTTTTTTGTTTAAACTGGCATCTCTCAATGATAACTCCTGGACTGGAGCACTTGCCGCTGAAGCAGGGCCATTTGGGTTAGAGGAGTTTTGAGAACAAGTGTAACGATATTAAGGCAACCCCCCAAGAGAGGACTTCGAACCCAGAATACATCAATATAAACCCTGCATAACATTCTGCTGCAGAAATGCTTAAAATCAAAATGTGTTAGAGCAAGTTTCTCTGAAAAATTAGTATGATTTTATATATTTCTAAAATTAGATTAACAAAAACTCGTTTTGAAAAACTAACTATATTTTATATCTTCCATTTAAAGGTAACTTAATAAAAAAAAATATTTCCAGTATTTTCTTAGCGAATTCCAAAAATATTTCAAATACAAAATACTTTGACTTCCTAATTTCATGTATTTGAATTACTAAATGAAATGTATTTAAAAATGACTAGCTCTGCTTGTAATTTATATATAGGCCTAAATATACATATATATATATATGTGTGTGTGTTTTGTTTGTTTTCTAGGAAATACTCCTTTGCACATGGCAGGCACATTAAGAGGATGTGATCCACAAATAGCTCCTGTTCTCCTAAAATTTGGAGCTCATTTAGATGCCTGTAACATTCACAGATTGACCTTTCAAGATATTTTAAAAACCCAAAATATTCACCTAGTGGATGTGGCAGAACATATGAGATTAACATGTTTAGCCGCACGGGCATTACGAAGTTCTACTAAAGATTTGCCAGCCGCTCTTGCTCAAATGCCAGAAACTCTTCGTTCGTTTGTTAATATTCATTAGAAAAAATACTTCCTTCTCTTCAATATTTTTTAATTTAAAAAATAAAATTAATTTATTATAAGAGACATTGAAAAGCAGAGTAGTGGCCTTCCCATAAATTTGAAATTTTTACTTTTCTTTTAAGTTTATGTGGAAAAGAAACCAAAACAATATTTTATAATTTAATCATAGCGGTGTTTTTTTTTATTTTGCCAAGAAAATAAAATTCCTTTGTTATCAGATTTCCGTAAATAAAAAAATACATCGACTGGAACTTATAACATATTATATTATTATATATATTTCAAAATTAATTCATTACAATTTGTTGGCTAATTCTTCAATTTCCGAAAAAATTCAAAATTCTGAAAATATTTTAAACCTGTTTTTTTTTTTAAATAAACAAACTTGTGGGTTAGGCCACTCTGTTATAAATACCTCAAATATATTGTAAGCCTACGTCTTTTAGGATGATCTTTATCAGAGGCGGAATTTTAAGGGCGTTGCACGCAGGGCCCAATTGAAAAAGGACCCCATATTCGCGTTCGGATCACAGTGGTGGATAAAGTGGAGAGAGGTACCAAAATGTTTAAATCCGCCTCTGGTCTCTCTGTATCTATAGCTATAAAAACTAACCCAGTGTACCGGTACAAAATACAAATTTTTTGGATATCATCCTCAGTCGATTCAAGAAGCTTAAATATTGACATTTCGGCAAAAATTTGCAATTTTTTCCTTAAGATATATTGTCAAAATAAAGTTCAGGTAATGTTAAAGTATTAAAAACTAGCTGCGGGCCCGCCTTAGGATTTCCGCCCCCTGGATCTCTGGTTGTTCTGTAGAAAAACCATTTATTTTCTATTTAAAATCTATATCCTGTGTCATAAGCCCAATTTCATTCGAATTGAAATATTTTATCGTACCAGTGAAATTTTTTTTAGTACTTTTTTCATTGGATATAGACATATAGACATTAAATAAATCATTTATATTATATAGACGATACCCGGTATCTGTCCATATTTATTTTAATTAATTCGTAGCAAATTTAATACAAATAAATTTAATTGTTCAGGATTGAACAGAATATGCCCTTCGGCTAACAAAAAATATTTTTAAAATAGGTACATGTAAATAAAATATTTTAAAATTAAAATAAATATATGTAATCCGGCCAGTCTTGGAATGCGAGAAATCTTATTCCTTACTCTAAAGTCATTAAGGGCAAGGCCTTATATAAACCAATCTCTTCTCCAGCTTCACCGCATCTTTTCCTCTCAGATATACGGAAAGGCCATGCCCATGACTCTTTCCCTACCTCTAAACCTTTATGGAATCCCAAGAAAGGCAGGAGTATTTTTCGCAAAAATTTTTTTGAAAAAATGTCGCAAATATAACTGTTAGAAATAATAAATGCAGTATATTAAAATAGAGAAAATAAAATTTAGGCAATATTTTTGAGAAAATTTGGAAATACCACTTGAAACTTCAAATAAATTACTTTTTAAACGAAGAATTTTGTAAAATCCAATTAGTGTGCTTCTCCGTCATAAAGTGAACTGAATTTCAAAGAATATGAAGAAAGAATGATTTGGAAGCGAGGTGGAGAATTGAAAAACATTTTTAAAACGACAACTACATGAAAAAATTGGTGTGATAATAGCACATGTCACAACTTAGGTAAGTAGTAAAATATCTTTTCTTTATTATACTATATCAGAACGCCTCATACCACCAATTTTTCCAAGAATGAATTTCCAAGTTTTTTCCCTAGAAAAATATTTATAAACATTTAATTAATTAAATTGCTAACTAAATTTTATAAAACGTATGATTTTGTTAACATAGCCACCATTTATCCTAATTTTTTCTATGGAATTTTTAAAATCTCAAATCGAAGGACCCAAACTATTTTGGATTAATAGATTTTTAAGTTTATTTATTTAATTTATTATATGGATTTTGAACCGTAGGGTGTATCGAAAAAACCCAAAGTGAGTGTTCATATTCGGCGGGGTGGTGTAAAGTTGTGAATCCTCATCAAAGGAAAGTACCCACAGTTTTACCTTGATTGGTTAATATTTATAACACCTACTACAGGCTTGAATTTTTTAAATTTGCATAAAAATTACTAAGTTTGGAGTGTTAGTATATCCAGCCTTTCTAACATAGTGATCAGGCTGGAAACAGAAAGTAACGATATCTCCCATACAATCAAAAACTCATCGATGAATATCAAAAATAGGGGCTCTTTGCAGCCTCTCGACCAGAGAAGAAATATCTCCATTGACCCTTTTTTAAAGATATTACGATGGTTGATGTTCTGTCAAAATAAAATCCATCATTCCTCCAAAAGCGATAAGAGAGTGCTAAATTAATTTTAATTCGTTTCCTAATTTTATTAATTTTGATTAAAAATTTTGAAGATAAGTATTAGAATACAAAACTTTGCATAGTCCAAAATATATAGAATACAATTCTAAGATAGTAAAATAAGAATGAATTAAACTTTATATATAAAAAAGGTTTTCTTAAATATTTTAATAGAAGTAATAGAAACTGCAACTAAGCCGAAACAAAGAAATAGTCAAACCCAAAGCTAACTAGAAAAAGACGGGAGGCGGTTTAAATCCTTTTCTCGAAGAGAGATGAACACTTATCAGGAACTAATAATCCTTTGATATGAGTTATTCAAATAACATAAATATCTCCTTAATCATATTATATATTTTCCTCCCAGAATCTTGAATATTTTAACAATTTAATTTAAAATATTACGTTTTAACTTTATTTGTTTAATCAAATTATATAATATCTCAAATAAATAAGAAAAAAATAATCGGATGAATATCTCTGTCTTTCTATGTGTGTATATGAAGTTTCAAGAAACCCTCCGTCAGGTCTGCTGAAACCAGTCGAAGGTGGCTGTCTAAATCTGGGTTGAGTTTGTTACGAACACACATAGGCGACATCAAGCTCTTCACCCAGCACGTACACATATTTCCGCCCTAAAATTCTAGGGCACATAAAAACCAAGGGGCGGGAGCTCTGACACTCATTCTATCAAATAAGTCAATATGTACCTGCTATATATTACTTCTACACCTTTTGTCCCTAACTTTTACCATGATTGATAAATAGTTATTTATCTATTATTGGTTCTGTTTAATTGTAATAACTCCCACAAGATCATAAAATCCAAAACCATTAAATTTCATAGTTTTACCTTTCATGAAATTTACTATTCCCTCAAAACGATGAGATGTGGCTGTGCAATTAATTCTTCAGGAAAGATGGGATGCAGCCAAGGAAAATTAAATAAAAAATTATTTTAATTTTAATTGTCGAATTTTTGGTTGCGAATCGCGACCTTCCTTAGGACCTATGATCATGACAAATTTATTTTTCGAATTATTACATATAGCAATACATAGTTTTAATATTGATGTGTTGTACTTACAATTAATTTTTCAACAATACGTGATCTTGTGTAGTGAATATTGTAATAATTACAATTTTAGAAGACGGAATCAATATGTATTATTTTTTACATGCTTGCTGGGGGCTTATCTTATAAAATTAAATTAAAAGAATATTTTTCGGCATCTGAGGCCATTTAGATTCCGCCGATATTTATTTAATTATTAATTGGTATCCAATTTAATTTAAATAAATTTTATCTCTCAGAACGGTAAGCAAACTACTGAACTTTGGAAAATTAAAGATTTAATTTCTAAATATATAAAAACGACTAAATTCTATTTAAAGAATGTAATATAAATTCCTTTTTTTGTTCCGTATTTTTATATTATTCCCATAAATAAATTATTTATTAGATTTTAATAAATTTTTAAATGTTTTCATACAATGAATTAAGCCCTACATCATATTTGGCTATTTTTGGATTTTATATAGCTCTTAAGACGAAATAAAGGATATTATTTCTTCAATTTATTTTCATATTGATAATGACGCTTAAAGCCTTTAACTTAAAGGAATGTGACACATGATACAGATTTTGTCTTTTATATAATATAATATTAGAGAATTGCTGACGCTATTTTTTATCTTTACAGTTTTAAAATGCTGTTTTGGGAATAAGTTTTGGGAATTCTCAAAACAGACAATGATAATTTTTATACTTGCTCAAAAAAAGAATCAGCATTATCACTTGGAATTTTCATTTTATATTTATATTCGTTTGTAAAATATTTTGGCAATATACTGAATAAAGCTAATTATTTAAGCCAATTTCAAATGTTCTTTATCATTTTGACACGGTTACACAAAAAGACCATCTATTAAGCTGGGAAAAGCCCAGTCATAGTCACCTCAGAGAAAGGCTCAAAGGTTATATGAAACCAACTAATGACCGAACTGATGATGAACTGAACTGAATGGTACAATTTGTTCCGTGTCGATTTTGGGGTCCCTCGCAATTGCGACAGTGTAAATTCTCCCTGTATATATTTCATATATAGGTGAGAAAAAGTATAACTACCTCTCAAATAATATTGAGCTCAAAAACAAATTAGTACATAAGGTAAGTTTCGGTTCTTTTCATGAATGGAGAAGCGCCCTCCCGCGAAGCAAAAATTAAATTATAAAATTTGAATAAAATTAAATATTTGATTATTTATATTATTAAACTAATTTAAATATTATATATAGGATAAGAGAAAATAAGATGTTTTAGAAACATCCACGACTTCAAATGTACAAATCATCAGATCCACTAAATAATATTTATCATTTCATCCTATTTAAATAAAATTTTATATTTGGTTATTTATCTATTAAACTAGTTATAAATAAGAATTAAAAACATCCAGGACTGTAAATGAAAAAATCACCCACATAGTGGTATTAAATAATAAATGAACAAAGTTCAATTTCATAATACAAAGATGGTTCAGAAAGTGAGTAGCATCTGCGCATCTGACATTTGCTACATTCGGTTATCTAATCTGGAGCGCTCCGAGTAGGTCCGAAGCGTTAGTTTTTCAGAGAGCACGCCAGAGTATTTTCTTGCCGTTAGGAATTGTCACACAGAGCATTGATAGAGCTACTCCACTTGCTCCCATCCCTGAGATTGAATGAGTAGAGTAAAAAAATGAAATGGCGCAAAATTTTAAACAGTGAATTAGCACATTTTATTTAATTTTTTATTTCTAGAAATAAAAATATCTAGGAACGGTATATCAGTGCCAACAGTGTTCAATAGTCAACCAAAATAAATTTAATTCATTTTATTGAAATAAATTTATTTTTCAGTTTTGCCTCAACTAAAATTTTCAATTAAATTTCATGTTATTGATAAAAAGGTTTAATTTGTCACCTGTTTTTGCCACATAAGTCCTGCCGCTTTATAGCTTAAATAGTTTATATCAGCGAATTCCAGTAACTTGCAATGCGTGGAAGAGGATATTCCGCTGCAGCTGTAGCTCTATCATCCACTGATCTTTGGAATTAATAAGATATTTGTAATTTATTCTTCTAATAATTCCATTTCTTGACCAGATTTCATTAAACCTTAAATTTTAATATTTGATTATATTTTACCAGATTATTTTTCTCATTGACCTTAGAAGTAAATTTCCATTTGTAAGTCTTAATTTTATTACTTTATTTTATTCATAATATAAGTCCAAATTTAGTAGACTGTAAATCATCTCGCTAATTTCTAAAACTTTTATTAAATTGGTACATTTTTATTTTAAGAAA
The DNA here is from genome assembly GCA_010014785.2 of Anisolabis maritima. Lineage (NCBI taxonomy): Eukaryota > Metazoa > Arthropoda > Insecta > Dermaptera > Anisolabididae > Anisolabis > Anisolabis maritima. The sequence goes on from JAAAKE020110152.1 coordinate 8,096, forward strand.
ATCCTTTGTTTTTTTTCAACACCTTATAATTGGCGATATTTAAATTATCTTCCCGAATCTGTCGGAAAAGCGTATTGGGTTTAAATAATATATATATATTCTAAATTAAACAACCGAGTTATATTTATTTATATTTGTAATTCATTAATCTTTTTTACCAAGTCTTTCGTAGTTTTTTATTTTACACGAAAAGTTATACTGACAAGCCATCTTATCAAGATCCACTGATGAAAGACCTTTCAACTTGTGGAAACGCTAATGAAAAAATTTTTTTATTCTAATGACAAATTACTCTACTTACTAGTTCATTAAAAAGAAGGAATTAAAAAAATAAAAAAGAAAAAAAATTGTACCGACTCGAAACTTAAACTTTTATATTAATGAGTTAATGAAAGAAAAATCAAATTCTTTATACTGCACAACAATATTTTGTATTCTAGTACTTTTCAAAATTACAGAATTCAACGTTTGGAGCAGCCATTCAAAAGATGCTGGATTCATTCGTAAATATTATATATGTGAAACTGTTTGTCATTCATTTTTGGAACAATCTCTTCACAGACCCCGCATATTTTATCATCAGAATATATCATCATCATCATCGCTATCGCTAATAGAGAAAAATAAATCTTTGGATAAAGCTCAGGACTTTTGATTTATTCATAGCTTGCGAGTTTGGTTTAGTCTGTCAAGTAATGGTTTGGAATTTTACTCCATGTAAATCGTTCGAATACTATTTTAGAGAAGATCGCGCTCTGCCATACTGTCTAAACTCTGTTTACTCCATACTCTGCTTCTCTCCGAGATCATATAACCGAACGTAGTTAGTATGAAGGTGGCGCATGCGAGGTTACTTCTTCCTATTTGAGGACGATGAAATAAGTGCAATTATTAAATTTGTGAATGCGAGGAATATTCGATCTTTGGAAATTTATTTTAAGATTTATAAAATTTAGAGAGAGAATATGAAGATTGAAGGTATGGTGAGAAAGTTGGATTAGGATGTTTAACAATGGAAGGCATGATGGAAAGCAGTGGTCGCCCATGTTAGTCAACAAAGATTTGTCGCCAATGAATTTTACAAACATTTCACAATCTTTATTTATTGCTGGGTCGAAGTTTGAAAGTGATTATATCAAGGTAAAGATCCAGAACTGGTTCAAGTAGCAGGCGGCCGAATTCTATGAAGTTGGTATATTAAAATTAGTACCAAGATATGTCTCAATTTGTATGGTGAATATGTAGAAAAGTAAATTAAGGTATGTAGTATGAAGAATTTTTCACTAATAAAATCATTTTAAAAAACTTTGATTTTTTTAAAATGCCCATATGATACTTATTTTCTGGCCGAGTTTGTATTGATTATTTTGATCCTAATTAAATAAAATTTATTATTTGGCCTATTATTATTAGTAATTAAAAAATGGATTTTACTGAAATACACAATTTGAGATGGAAGTGAAAACTTCACCCTCAAAACAATTAAATCATTATTAGTGGGCAAATTATAAATTTAATGTAAATATGTATATAATATATTTTCTTTGTACTCTTTTATCTGTATGTCCTTACAAATTAGTGTTAATGTCTTTTAGATATTAATTTAATTAAATATAATAAATTAATATTTTATAGTTATCTTTATCTTCGCATTGCTTAATTAAATAAGAAAGAATATTTCTTAATATTTTATCAAATAGTTTCGAATTTTCTACTATGGTCCCGAAATGATAATTATTAAATCTCAATATTATTTATTTAGATGAATGGTTTCGAATGGATTTCCAGATTCACTCTGAAAAAAGAAAAAATGACATTAATTAATAAATAATTTATTATAATAGATATATGCATGTATACAGACGCTGTTGTGGAATAGTTAAAAAGGCGTGAACGTTTTCCAAGCAAATATTTAAAAACAATAGTATGATTAGGAATTTGTTTGAAAATGTCATCAGGGGCAGTTGCAGGATATTGAATTAGCACAGCAAAAATAACTTTTGTATATATATAACAATATTTAATTATATAAAACATGACATTAATTAATGCCATATTAAGGACAATTTGGAAGATGTTCAAGCCACGAAACGTCAATAGAGATTAGTTAAGCAACGCTAGGGGCGCTACATATATTTTGAGGCGATTTATTTATATTTAACCTGAACAATTGCTCTAATAGAACAAATTGCTATTAGTAGTTAATTATTTCTTTTGAAAATATTAATAAAAGATCATATGGAAAAGGATTTTAGATGAATCAAGAATGTTTAAAAGAAAGAATGGTAATTTCAATAAGTATAATGTACAGATGAAAGAATATTTTTGAGATCTCTTAAAGAATCATAACCCTAATTTTGATGGAACTAAAACATTCGAAATAAACACAGAGGAGCCGCGAATCGAAAAACCAAAATTCGAAGAAGTATAGGCCTCGATGGGAAAATTAAACAATTACAAATCCTCATGTATAGATGAAATGCTTCCGAATATAATTAAAAGTTCCGGACTTTTGACAATTAGGGGTAATGTATCCCCAACGAATGGCAGGAACCATTAATAGTGTCAATTTTGAAGAAAAGGGTTAAAACCGACTGTAACAACTACAGAGAATGAAGTTTTCTGGTCCTGCTTGATATCCTCAAAAAATTAATAAAATTAGTATTTGCTTAAAAGACTTAAAAGCCCGGGGCGGTTAAGTAACAAACTTCCTATCAATATTTCAACTTTTCAATCAATTCTGTTCTTAAGACTGTTTTACCTTAGTCAATATATTGTTCAAGATATTGTAAGACATTTAAATTGGCTTGGATAAAATAGCAAATTATCTCTCAAATTGTAAACAATCCAGATTGTGCGAAAATGCTCTATTTTCAGACAAGATTAAGATGAGGGCTTGATATCATAAACCCCACCGTGTGAATAAATTCTTCGATTCTTTGGCTATCATGTGAAAAAATTGGATTTTTTATGTACATGCTAGTTTTTGAATTGCCTCGCGAAAATATATATCCCAAATTAGTTATTAAGTTTTTTGTAATGTTCCCCATTTTTAAGATGTATTTACATCAAAGACCGGCCTGAGGAGAGTACATAAAAAAATTTAGAAATTTTGTGAATTTTTTTAATTAATCGGTTTTTGGAGAATGAAATGAGTTCATTTTTTTGCCTCTTAACATCTATATATTATACATATTTCGAGTAATATACTCTGATCATTCATTATCATTTCGTTTGGATTAAAATCTTTTCAAATAAATGATAAAAGTTTTCTACATCATCGAGATGTTTTTCTGAATAAGGTAAATCGTGTTTAAATACAAATTCCTTGTTAATATTTGTTAATATGAATTTTTAAATTCTGTGCTTTTACAATTTATATTTTTCCCTCAAAGGTGGACACTTGTAATCTACATTTAGAAGTTTATAAAAGGGATGACATCTAGTAATAGTTATTTGTTTAATATTTTGCTTACCTTGGCTGTAATTGCTTTAATTCGATTTAAAAGACCTGCTGCTGGTCGAGGTTGACTAAATTGAATCTCCTCCTCTTCTCCATCATCTAAAGCACAGCTTTCAGCTGGAGGTAACTGACTATCTCCGTCGTTTTCTCCATCACGGCTTCCAGTTGATTGGACTAATTTCATATATTTATATTCAAGATTTTGAGTTCTTCTCCAAAAATACAACATTAAACTACATAACAATAAAGCCAATGCAATCGTGGCTGCAATTACCGCCTAAAATGTATAATTAGAAAATAATTTTTTATTTCAATAAATAATCTATTAAATACCAAAAACTTACTAAAAATTCAAAAGGAATATGCCTTTTACATGCAACAAATTTTGATGGAGGAATTGTTGCAGGTTTAAGACAACCTTCTGGAGGTAAATAATGGATTGACTGATATCCAAGCAAACATTCACTTTTAACCACTCTTGAAAAAAGAAAATATTTACATTATTTTCATATTGAGTAAATTTTATAAATTGAAAATAGATTGTTTAAATAATATATTTTATAATTAAAAAGTAAAAATAATAGTCTAAAAAATATATTCTTACTTGAAATCATGTTCTTTGCAAACGGGACAAGCAAGTTCGGATTTCCAAAAAAAATTAAAATTGCATCCATCGCATGTTCCATCAGGACAGTGTGCAGGAAGTTGAACAGTACCATTCCCGTGGATATTGGGGTCACAATGAAGAGTAATTACAGTTATTCGCCCTTGGGGACATGATCTTGTAGCTCTTATTGAAAAAATAAGATTTAGAAAAAATCTGACAAGAGAGTTGTTCATCTTTACCGACTCCAGAAAATTTCTCATCATTTTAGATTCATAGCAACAAGAGAATAATTTTGGGTTCAAGAAAGTGTAAAAGTGTTTGGAAAAATTTTAAATTATACAAAACTCGATTTGAATTTATGAACTTATCTACAATTTTTTACGCGATGTCGAGATTTCAACGGAAATACAATTTTTACTACCACTTCTATCTATCTCATCATGCCGTCTCTAAGTACGATCCTTCACGAAAATCCGAATTACAATAGCCCCTCAACATTCTTGTGGGTTTCGTTTCAAATTTTGGTTGCGGAAATGTCGTACATAAAATTGCAGGTTGAGATGCGAAATGAAACATCTCAAACCAAAATTTTTTTATACTTTAATGAGATTTAATTTGTCAAGTCTATAATTATTTTATTACATTAAAAAGAGGGTTGGGTTCAGTTATAGAACAGATTGTTAAAAAAATAAATTGCATAAACAAAATTTGTTGAACTTTATATATATATTCTAATTTCAAACATAATTTTAATCTACATATGTATTTAAAAAAAAATTAAATCTCATTAAGGTTTAAAAAAATTTTGGTTTGAGATATCTCATTTCGCATTTCAACCTGCAATTTTATGTAAGAAGCTGCTAGGTTTAAACGCGTAGCTCCTTTCTAGTCTAGATCCACTTCTATGACATGATTTTTAAGTATAGTCTTTATCCTTAACAATTCGTTAACCATCTAAAAATATAAAAAGGAAAAAGGAGTTGATTATCTGATTTATGTTTGCTAATTGTTTATGCGTATGTTCCTAGTCGAGAAGTAAACCGGGATTCCCCATTTCCGAGAAGCACTTCCGGTTCTTCCCTTTTATGAAAGAGAAGAAAATATGCAAGTATATAATAAGTTAAATACAGGGAGGTGATCGATCAGTTATTGTTTAGCGGAAGAAAGAGAGAAAAAGGGGAGGGTCGCGAATGCTAAATTCGCGAATGTTGAGTGTCTACTGTATTTTCATTTGTTCCGGTCTAGGTCCAACAAAGATTCGCCTTAATGATCTAATAACTGCTCCACCTCTTCAGAACGATTGGCAAAAACTACTAACCTCCTTCAGGTTATATCCGATTGCAGTTTCGGCTGACTTATTCAAGTTTTACCGATGCATCGTTTGAAATAATAGTTCAAGGCAGTTTTTGTCAGTGTTCTAGCAAGAAAATGAAACTAACCCTCTTGAGGCATTTACTATCAATACAGTCCACCAATGATATTTAAAATTTTTTTTCAATTGCGACAACACCACTCTAAAATAACATGCACGATGGGTGACAATAGTCGCATATTGTTTAAATAATCTGTATATCTGTATATTTATTTCAAAAATAATTTGAAATTAGTTTTAGTGAAGAGAGAGTCTTATCCGAAATTTATATTCTAAAAATTTACATCCAAGTCTCGTTTTCAACTCTTTTGCCAAGTTAAGTACTGCGATTATTCAAATGGTATATTTTACACTAAATAGTATCTTCTGAACTAATTTTCTTTATAGGACAGGGCCTTAGAAGGCATTTTAACGTCACTTTCCATTGAAATTTCAACGTCGAATGTTTTAAGATGGTAATTCTTTCCTTACTAGTATATTTTTCATAAATATTAATACATAAGAGAAAATAAAAAAGGAGATCAGGGGGGGGGGGGGCGTAAAAAATTTTATGTTAAATCTTCATGTTCCGAAATGGATAACGTGAGGCCCCCTCTCATTTATTAAATTTGCCCTTGAAAGTAATCTTGCCAATAATTGCTTGATAAATTTAGTGCAGTCACCAATATTTCATCAAGATCATCAATTAATAATCGCGTCCAGAATTTATGTACCAAAATTTGAAACAATAAATAATTAAAAATATTCGGTCGATGTCCGAAATACTTAAATGTATTTTCCTTTTTCAATTATTAAATCAAGAGAAGACTATATTTCAAAGTTTATTAAAAAAACAATATTATCTTTCCCTTTGTGAAAATGATCTGAAAAGTTAACTATTCTCCCACACTTTCTTTCTTTTAAGCCTTTTAAGATATAATCATATTCATTACATTTAACATACAGTATTATTTATTTGGTAAACTAATATCAGACGCAATTCATCTGATACAAAGTCACTTCTCATTGCTTAAGGTGTTTTGAGACAGACATTATTGTAAATAATTTCGCGGTTATTACAACAATAGATGTGATCAATACACGAATATGTAAAAGGAGAAAGGGGGAATAAAAATTGATTCCTAGTAGCTCTTTTTAAAAAGATTCTTAGCTGGGGTAAAATTTTAATAATTGTAATGTCCTCCCTTTTTGCTCATGGCGCCAAATTTAGTATAGTCATATGTCATTTCTGGTTAGTTTTACGGTATTATAGTCGGATGATGTTTCATCGGCGTTTCGCAAGTCAATTATATTTTTAGCAATTAAGAATTCATTTTTAAAAGATTTTAGTAAAAAAAATTAAGATATTACATTAGATTATTATTAAAAAGCTAATGTAAAGTAAGTTCGTAATAATTTTTATATATGTATACTTACAAGGGAGTTAAGTAATAAAAATTCAAATCTTTTGGACTGCCCATTTCTATGAATTCTTTTATCACTTCAATATTTAGAAAGTTATTATCAGTTGTGACAGCAATAAGTTCGTCACCTAATGTAACCGATTGAGTTGAAAGAACCAAATCATCTGCAGCCCATTGACTCGGCACAATTGTTGTTCGACAAACATAGGATTTTATCTAAAAATGTCGAAATACATAATCTAGAGTTTATTATTTTCTTTCAACAAATATAGTAAATTATTGTTAAGCCATTAATTTAATACACAACTATAATTAATTAAATTTAAATTGCTCAATTTATCAGAAATGCTAAAAAATAAAAATTTGAAATTTATATATTTTGGTTTGGCAGAATAACTAATAAGAATAGTATGTGATATTGGTAAATGAGCAATGAGCAATTACTTTTAAATATTAGTAGCACGCATCAATGCAATGCCAAAATAACTAACTCTGGAGTTTCATACATGTTCTGTTCTGGTTTTTAGTTTTCGGTCATACCGTCAAAGATAATCAACCGAAAGAAACCGAATTCATTTGAATTTATTAGATGTTCTTTAAGATGTATTAACCATTAACCATACTAAAATAGTTTGATAGACTACTTTATTGCTTATCGATTTTCAAATTGGATAGAATTAATGATTATTATTATTATAGATTAATATCTGGTAAGCAGATAATTAATTGCTTGTTAAAATATGTAATTTTATTTGTTAATTAATAATTTATATTTTATCAAATGTATTGTAGTTATCGTAATGAAGACCATCTTCGGCGGCCGCGCACCTAGCCAAGGGGGCTTCGACGCTCTGGGCCCCTCTTTTATAATCTAATTTTCATAAATTGAGTCCTTTCAGTCATAGATTGTTTTATATATATTGAGCCCATCCCATAGAAAAATAAAAATTGTTCTTTAGTTAAAAGTTTTATTCTGGTATAATTTAAAGATTTGTGCACAGAACATAAGTTTGAAATTCCAGGACATAAATAGGAACGTAAAAAATACCGCTAGAGATCAGGAAGTATTAGACAGAATATTCTATTTATTTTGAGGGGAAAAATTTAATTAAAGTAAATAAAGATTTAAATAAAATTAAATTAAAAATTATCAAAAGAAAAAGAAAAAAATTAAAATTATTTAATTTAAACACAATTTGTATTTATGGCCACGAGAAAAGCAACGAGAATAAAAATAATTATTCAGAGAAAGAACAGATAGGCCAGTCTTGGAACGATTTGTGAAGGAAGTAGAAACCTGAAGGCGACCAGGAAACTTGTCTTTTAACCTCCAAGCAATAGACCAGGGCAAGAAACCGCTCTCTCCATCAATCTATCCCATATCCATCCTACTTCTTCTTCAACTTTACCTGATTACATCTTAAATTATTAAATAAACATTTATAGAAGAAAAATTAATAAAATAATAGAGTTTATTTATATCAGAATGTTCAGTGGAAGAAAGAAAAAAGAACGGGGTAAATTCCATTCACCGGCATATATATATCAACTTCTACTCGGTGTTCCCGCACCCTGCAAAACATCTATATCACACAAGCAAGGGCACTAAACAACGCCACTATCATGAAAGGAGTTAAAGAAAAGGAGAGAACAAGGGATACAGAGAAGACAGCGAAAGCTTAGACCTCTAAATTTATTTTAAAATTTTTTCTCATTGGCTTTAAAAAAATAACTTTGTAAAGTAAATAATTAAAAATTTATTTGTTTATATAAAATAATGAACTTAATATTGAATGGTAAACTGAAAAATCAAAGCAATTAATTGGGGGGGGGGGGGGGGGAGGAGAAAAAGGATTTTTATATGTGTTTTGGAAAAAAAAAAAAATTTTGTGAATGTTTGTTATAAAAAAAAAGAAAA
>JAAAKE020110163.1:0-10934 GCA_010014785.2 Anisolabis maritima
GGGATGAGCACAATGGATCGTTTATAAAATCCGAGCCATTACAAAAAGTTTATTATTGAAAAATATAACTAAAAAAAAAAAAAATAATAAAACAGAAAAGGAACAAATTCAGAAATATTTTTAAAAAATTAAGAGTTTGTTAAAATTATTATACCCCTGTCCCTTGCTGCAGAGTTATAGGTCTCGCTTCTAAGATTAAGTGGTTCGCTTCCCGACCTAAGAGATAAAAATTTATTCATATTATATTGGCTACTAATTAGTAGAAATCAATAAGAAGTCTGAATGGCTTCCGATGCCGAAAAAGAATTTTAAAAAATTATCATAATAAATAAATGCAAATGGATTTTTTTCTTCTGGTGTACGGAGAATTTTTTTATTTATTTAAATATCATAACCATTTGTAACATGAATAAGTGAATTTTTTTAAAATGATTTAGTAAAATAAAATATTTTTTACATCAATATTTATTGATTAACAAAGAAGAATTAACTACTAAATTCCTTCTTTCTTTGAGTATATCTTCCCATAATGAGATGGATGTATTTTATTTTGTGTGTGTGTGTGTATGTGTTTATAAATAAAATATCTCAAAAACGAAAAAACTTTCCAAGCTCTAATATGCTATTTGTGTTAAATATTCACATGCCAAGACCCCCACAACAGGATTTTCAATAAAATCGACCAACATTGCTAGTACATTAGTATTTTAGGATTTTCACAAAATCGGCTTTTTTTATTTTATATTAAATAGGTATTATATGACCTTTGAGTTATTATAATCATTTTCCATCTTTTGTAATACTTAGCATTATTTAAGATATACTCTACTGTTGACCTTTTTTAAGTTTTTGTAATTGTTTCTAAAAATTTCGATTAATTAGTATTAAGTAATCTTAAAGATAAATTAATTGTTTTCTTCGTCAACGGATCTTTTATTGGTATTAAAGTATTTGCTGTAGCCCGTTCTCATCAAAAAATAAATTATTACTTAATTGTATTTCTTTGTGATCAATTCTATTAATTTTATTTGCTCGTGGCCGAGAGGTTAAAGATAATGACATGCTGGGTGCGGCAGTCTGATGAAAATTTATTTATAACAATTGAATACCAATTGGTAAAAATAAATATGCTTGGATAATACGTATCGTAATAACTATATATATATATATATCGTTTAGGAGTCTATATATTCCAAGATGGAATTTAAAAATAATTTATTTATTTGATTAGTGAAACATTTCAAATAATTTTAGTACAAAGTGATAATTATATACAACACTTAGGAGAGTAACCCCAGAGTTCCGCGGAAATATCGTTGGTCTAACCAATCTCAGTTTTGTCAAGGTTCCTTGTGTGGTAACATGATACCCGAAAGATGTTCAGCCTCCAAAAGTATTTAGATAGTTAATATATCAATAACTAAAGAAAATATTTGAGAAAAACGGTTAAGGAACTCAAATAAACTTACTCCGTTTGCTTCTTAGTTGATTTTCACCAAAAACTAATAAAGTTAAAAGTCTGTGTAAACTAAGTTCAGATATAAAATTTCAAGATGATCCATCATTTAGTTTTGAGTTAGCGAAAAAGAATTTGACAGTGTAATATCAAATAGGCTTATATATTATTAAATTATTTATTATATGATATATGTAGGTATATTGGGCTACTAAAAAATTTAAATACAATAAATATGGATTATTGTATTAGAAATAAATTATAGAAATATCTCTATATGGCCTCTGGTGCCGGAAGATAAAAAAAAAATCCCTTTTTAAAAATTTTAATCTCAGAGAGTTTTTCTTTTTAAGACCTCCTAAAGAAAGAATATTTTCTTTCAATACTTGTTTACTATCTAGAAAAAAAGGTAACTTTTTTATTTTCCTATATGAATGTAGCCTATATAAAGTTATTTTTTTTGTTTTCTTTATGAAATTCTCTTATGAGAAATAAAATGTTTTACTGTTGCGTTGTATGGAGAGATTCAATTCACATGTTTAAAAAGTCATCAAAAACTTCAGTAATTAAATACTTTATTAAGCTTTTCATGTTTATTAACTTGAATAAAATTTTAACTTTTTTTGGTAAAGTTCATTATATACGCGCTAAAATAATTTGCATATGTATTATGGGTACAAAGGCGCATCAGATTTATTTGGAAGGAATGGCTTGAAATGAATTTATATGGGATGATTTAATATAATATATATTTTAAAATATATAGCACAAGTAAAAATGGTCACAGTTTTAAAAATAAGTATGTTTTTGAGTACTAATAATAATTGAAATAAATGTGATTTTTTCATATTTTAAGATCCCCTTAGTCACACCAAATTTTTTAATTTGTTATTATTTGTGGATTCCTCTGTAATGATTTTATTGTAATATATCTAATCAAAACTCAACCAGGAATCAGAGAAATCAGTAAAGAAATAAATAAAAGAGGTGGCGCTGATTTTTAACAATGACCTCTGACTTAGCTACAGCTCTGATGATAGAGTTGTGATGCTCTAACTATGAAGAGAGAGAGAGATCAATTTGGGAAATTTAAGAGAGCAAAATCTATTTTTGGTAAAAAGAAACTTGAGTAACAAAGTTAAGATTTCCCACCAGGCTTATGTGTGTAGTTGTTCCCACAGAAACTACAAACCCAAGTCATTTTAAGACTGCACTATTATATTATATTCTACTGGGAACATGCGAATTTGACTGACCTAAGGTTTGAAAATTATATACTTCCCCCACTCTCTTTAGACATAATTCTAGCCGGACATAATATTCATTTTATAAATTTTATGATTATCAAAATAAAAGTCAATATTGCATAAACGTGTCAATATTTAAAAAATCCTAACCATCCTAAACGCCAAAAACCGCCACCCATCGACCGCGGAACAATAAACCGTAAATCGAAACATGTTTGAAATAAATCAGGTGCAGTCATTTTTTTGTTTCCATTTATTAAATATATCAGCCCATTGATAATATAATGTACGAAATTGAAATTTAGTAAAAAATTTAAACCATGCTCAAAATATTTACTTACTCTTTCTTATCCACTTATATTATTGAAATACTTAGATATGTATATCAGGCCACAAAATCAAGTAAAAAACATGACTTGTCAATAGAATAAAATAAAGTGTATTACCAATACCAAATAACAACAGAAGCTTTTTCCAAACATAAAATTTATTCTTATTTTAAACAAACCTTGTGAGTATTGTAAATCTTTTCAATTTCAAAAAAGTATCTCCTCTCTAATTTTTTTCAGAGATTATGTAAATCAAATGGATAAGCTTATGTATATTTCCAAGGTGTATTATAGACTTAGGAATGGGAGGGATGCTAAAGGGGCTTATGTTCTCCTTCCCTTTAGTCTTGTTTTTTATGATTCTCAATTCTCATATTCTGAAATAAAGTTATATGTGATGTCTTTTTTTTAGTCCATATATTATATATCCTATTTAAATTTGGAAATTAATTCTTCTGAGATGAAGAATTGTGATTTTTTTAATAATAGTGAATTAAAGTATGGTGAGACTAAAGGCACATCACACAACTTTCTTCTATCTGCTTAGTTAAGAGAAAGTAATGTGATGTGCTGTCACACCAGATTTTTTTGTTTATAAGGGGTGGAGGATCTTAAGAATCATAAGACATCTCTATTTATATTACAGATATCGAGGCATTCTTTATTTGGGAGTGGGGGCGCCTCCTGTACAGAACCAGTCTTAGCTTATTGTTCCTTGAAATCTCTACAATATAATTGAATATGTGTAGTTCGCTTTAGAATTAGACCCCTATTTAACATTTCATTATGTTGAAATGTTAGTCGACTTATTTGCCGAAGAGCCTAAGTAAATAATAATAATAATTGAATAGCTACGTTGTTTTTTCAAGTGAAAAAAAAAAAAAACTAAATATTCTCAAAATACCATTATTTTCAACTAATTATTAAAGCTACTAGGTTCAGTTCCCTAATATTAAATATAAATTTATTAGCCTAGCTAATTTCAATATATTAAATAAGCAAACTATTTTTGTGCAATAAATCTTAATACTTGAAAAAGAATACTTCAAAAGAACTAATGTGACAGTGATAAAGATAACATCAGAAAATAAAACAAATTCTTAGAGTACTCTTTACGTTAAAAATGAAAGCTAGCAAAAATAGAAAAAATTAACAAAAGTTAACAAGATTTAAAATATAGAATAAAAAATGCAGTCGAAATTATTTCTTCTATGTAACTTCCCAACTAACTATTAATCAGTTTCAGAATTGAATACAGAAATATAGCAGTGATTCTATTAATATTAAAAAATAATCTCGGTTGTATTTTCATTTATTTATTTTTAGCTTTGTCTGAAAAAATTAGTTATCTATCCTTAAGTTCTGAAGATGGACACATTTAAAGGACGAAATGTCAGTCTGGATATTAAATAATAACAAATACCTGGAAGAGGCAATTGCATCTGTTTTAAAACATTGAGTTAAAAAGTTGATGTCTATTTTTTGGATAAAAATAATAAAATAGGATAATAAACCTTTAGAATATTGAAAAAATAAAATAGCCTAAATAAAGAAAATTTTATTTTCTTTTGAGTTTTTTTATTTAAAACAAATATATTGTTTTATTTAAATATTTTTATATCTATTAGATTTAAAATAAGTATAATTATTAAATATAGATGTCTAATACTTACAGAAGCAGCTAGTTTTAGGCGGGAAATGCTGAAGAGGCATTGCGGGAAGATGATGTGATCAAGAGGTCTTCTCAAGACTCACTGAGAGAACAAAGGAGCTTTGAGGCGTTCGTCTTGAGACGGCACAGCAGGTTTCAACTGGAATGAGAGAAAAAAGAGAGAATAATTATTTTATAAATTGTCTGTATATGAGAAGGAGAGGTGGCTGATGGACGAAGATCTCTCACCTATTGAATATAGACTTTTTCCGACCTAGACATAAATTTCAAAAATTTAGATAAATAGTTTTTAACGTCCAAAAACCGTATATAGTTATGTTTTTCATACATCATATTGAAATCAAACTTGGAATAGGAGGAAAATTATTTTCAAGCATTAAAATGTTTGTTTTATTGAGATAGGAGTTTAACGCTGTTTTCATATTATTTGCATTTTCACATGAATTCAGAGAGAAAGAGCTAGCAAGTCAATATTTACCCAGGATGCTCTAAAGAACAAATTAGGAGCCACTGATCTTTCGCCGGTTTTTATATTTTTCTAAAATATATAATCCTCTCCACTTAATCTTGTTTTAATATAATCAGAGTCATAAATTTAAAAGAAGGGAACGGGGAAAGGGGGAGACGTTCATAAAAAACCTGATGTTGGTGGTGAAAAGGTGACAGGCAAATGTAGAATAAACATATACTAAAACAAGACAAAAGAGCTATGACCTTCATATGTAAATTTTTTAAAAAGTACAAAGTAACAGAAAGGAATTTCTCTTACTCTATTATTATTTTGAGAAATAATTGAGGAGTTTTATTTAAAACTGTGTATTAAGAAAAATGTTCTCCGATATCCGCATTTAGTAGGGAGAATTTTGAAATTCTTGATTTTGTATCAGAATATCGTCATTTTTTAAGTCTTTTTCGGGAGCCAAGACCATTGAGACTCCTTCCTAATTTATTTATATTAACTTGTAGCCAATATAATATAAATAAATTTTTGTTGCTCAGGACGGAAAGCGAACCACTGAATTTTGGTACATGAAGTCCCTTTGTGCAAAGGTAGAGGAAACCTCCCTTGGTGCAAAGATAGAGGAAACCACCCTTGGTGTAAAGGTAAAGGAAACTTCTATCTTTGCACCAAGGGACAGGGCGTATACCATACTTAAAAATAAATATTTTTTTTTTAATATATAATATAAATTTTAGCAGTAACAATCGATTTCAAATTAGAAAGAGTAAAAAATGTAACTCATAACATTGTACAAAACAAAAGAAGGGGAAGCGAAGCTTTGATGTTACCCTTTCCAGTTGCTGTTTCGCTGTATTATACTAGATATTGACAGGTTTGGTTACACGAGATGGAATTGCCGATATAAAAAAGTAATTTTTAATTTCAACATCAAAATTAAATTATTTTTTTTTTAATTTTTAAAAAATGAATAATTATTATTACTTCCCGATTTACATTTTCAGATTACTAAAAAATTTCAAAAAACAAACTTAAAGTGTGTGTATAAGATTCTCTTGGTTTATATCCCTGAACCTAAAATTATGATTATGTTTAATTATTTGGCTCGTATATTTAGTTAATGCTGTATGTAAATGTTTATGAGATATGAGAAATAAAACCAGCTTAAGTTAGGTCTGTCTACCTTACATCATTTTATTGGAGATATTTGGCCTCACGCCGAACCGAAGATATATATATTTTGCACTGAGGATATACCTGGGATTGGGTAAAAATTTCCTATTAAAAATTAAATGATAAGATACCTGTATCTTTTTCAAATCTAGAATTTGTAGTCATTTAGATTATTTTATTATTATATATATTTTATTCAACTTTTTTGTCACACAGCAAACACTCTGAAAAAAAATTACAAATTCTAAATTTAAAAAAAAAATTTACCGGGTTAACAATATTATTAAATAGGCCTATAAGATGTATTATTAAAATGTGTAAAAATGACAAGGCTCGCCTTGACTTGTTTTGTGAGAATTAATAATTCATCTTATATGCATGAATTGTGCCCTTATAAACTAACTCTGGGCACTTTATAATGAATACATGACTGAAGTTGGGACAATAAAATTGACCCGAAAACGTCAATTCATTAAGCATTCAGATGCTTTACAATTTTGGTCTCTCCTGCCTTTCATACTTTTGAATTTGAAGTATAATGGGGTTATTTCAAAAGACGGAGAGACGTGTAAAAATCGATTTAGTGGAACAAGCGGAAAAATTTTACCTCTTAGTTATATATTTTTTTATAAAATAAAAATTAAATATTATTACACATCGTATAGAAGTATTGTATTTAATAAAAGCATAAAAACGGTATTTTTTTCAATTCCCAAGAGAGAAAGTCGAAAAAACTTTGTTAAAAACAGAATATTCAATAATGTCATTTAGCCAATTCTCTACAGCTAACTAAGCGAATCCTATAACAGAGTAATTAAATTTTACAATCATAAAAATACTATAAAAAATAGTATTAATGAAGTAGAAAATAAATATTTAGGGAAATATCAAAAGCAAAACTGTTGCTCTTGCGTTTAATTACACAAAATTCACTTTTAGACCATGTCCCTTGGTTCAGAGGTAGAGGTCTCGCCTCACGTATCAAAGGTCAGTGGTTTCCTCCCCATCCTGAGCGACAAAAATTTATTTATATTATATTAGCTACCATTTATTAGAAATAAATAAGGACAGATTTTAATGGCCTCAGATGCTGAAAAAAAAACTAATAAAAAACTTAACATTTAGAAATCAACAATTTAGGTCAAAATAAATGACCCACCTTTTCATCCTAGTATTTTATTTTTCATTCTTCTTTAAAGCTACAATTTGTTAACGACTTCCATTGTGAAATAACATTTTAATTTAGAAAAATTCTCTCTAATGGTCAGTTAAATAGAATAGAACAAGACTGAGAAAAATCTTTTCAGAAGCACTTTTTTGTAGGTTTTAACGTCTCGAAGAAAAATGCATAAATCTTGTAGTTTAGAAGTGATATAATGTAATCAAATTATTTATAATTATTTTCTATTTTATTTATTATATTAGCTTTTTTTTTCTAATGGATCTAAAATTTAATCTCTCTATTAAAAGTTTCGCTAAGTTATATGGGGTATGATATAATTGAATAATGTTGTATTTATGAAAATTTTTTTTTAGCCTCCTCTCATGGGAATCTGAAAAAAATATTAAGTTTTACGCTAACGGGATATATTCATTATTAATTAGATGTTATGTTCATAACATTGGTTAAAGAATTTCGTATTTTTATTTTAAAATAGAAATGTATAATATTTTAACATCTTTTCTTATTATTAGATTTTCGAGGTGCTAGGGCCCAAAAAAAATCAAAGAAAATTAAAAAAAAACTAAAATAAAATAAAATTTACTCATCTATCCGGAGAACTAAAAAAAACTCTCTACTCTAAACAGTTACCATAAAAAATTGCGAGAAAATAAAAAATGAAAAACGGGGTCCTTATTAGTATTTTAAAATAGGCCCTACACATTCTTACTATTATCTTTGCCTTTTCTAATTCTACAAGCTCATGATCATGGTTGGTTTTTGCTTTTTGGAAGATAAACAACCGAAATGACAAACTCGATTAATTGATCTAGCGTATAACACAAACTCGATTGTTGATTTCTAGGAAGATATAACAAATGCACATTCATAGCACCTATAGGCTAATTAATCGAACCATTAGTTTTTCATTTCGCTTGCCTACCTTCCAACAAGAAAAAAACAAACTATTTTTGAACGCTGTGGTATACATGTGTTAGATGAAGTTCTGAGAAGAGAGAAGGAATTCTCGCGGAAAAGCAAGCGTCCTTATCATTGAAGATTTGCTCATCGAGTAGAAATAAAGTGGAAAATTGACACGAGTAAAATAATTTTTATTTGAGAATAATAAGAAAGAGTTTTCATGTCGTTAAATTATTTATCATTCATCTTTATTAGCTACAATATCCTACAATAAAATTAAAGTTTCCAATTCTTAATGTGAAAAAACGAGGTTAATATTTCAGTATTAATGTTTGTTGAATAATAATCTCCTACTGGAAACTTTCTCCCCTAAGATGCCTTTTACATCTAACGAGATTCTCAAGTATTTATTATTATAGTTTAATTTATATTGTTGGAGTTAACACCATGTCAGCTTATGACAGAAATATTAACTCTTTAATAAGGTCGTAACAAATGGCCCTGTTTATGCACTCACATTAGCATATCTCTCTCTCTCTGGAATTCAAAAGGAAAAGCGTTTTATTAAGTTTCGAATGAAATCACTAAACATGAAAAAATTTTGGGAGAAAGCTAGGTAGGATGCAACATCACCAGAGGACATCATTAACATCAGGTTAGAGGCTAGGCTAGGCCACTAATCGAAACTACACGCCATTGCATTGATAGGGCTTTAGCCTTTAGTATCGACATTAATTCAGCTCCCCACTTTGTACCCCTAAGCCTATTAGGATCTATTGTCCAAAAGTGATATATTCAAATCACAATGGCATTATTTTTAATATGTTATATCCCTTAGTATTATTTAAAATTGATGAATAATGAATAAATATATTTATGAGTTTTAAATATGAAATTTAATGATATGAAATAGTGAGATTAAGGAGAAGAAAACATTTTTAAAATAAATATCTTATTCCTATATTCTCAATAAAAGAGAAAAAGGAAGGTATTTCATTATAGCGACCTCGGGTTCCTAATTCGGCGTATTATTAAAATAAATTTATTTGTAAATATTATCTCTCCCCCATGAGAAATTGTCTATCATATATTAATACAAGTTTATGCTCCTCTAACCTCCATGATTATAATTAATTGCACAATTAACGTCCTGTTCTCCCCATTTTTAAATATAATAATTAGTCGGAATTGATTGTTTGGTATAACATATATATTTTGGCATGAATACTTTTTAAAAATTGGAGAGTTACAGATAATGAAATCGCGTTGCAGCTCATAAATTATAATTTACAACAAAAATTAAATTATATCACAATCTCTGCCAAAGAATCAAAGAATTTATTTCACCGAGTGATAGTAAGAATAAGCTAATAGTGAAAATACTAAAATATTATATATTTTCTTCTTTCCCTAATGTATAAAATATTGATATCCATAGATTGAAAGATTATTGCCACATGTTTTAAGGACTAAAAATAAGGTCATAAAAAATTTGAAGAATGATGAAATATAAAAGTGAATAAAATCATGTTCTCACAAAAAGAGACAAGTTATAAAAAAAAAAAAAAAAAAAAAAAAAGATGTTAAAGGATTGATATGAATTAAGAGGAGATAGATGTGAAAGGTTGGCCAATATTTCAACAAAGTGGATGCGAGTTTACCCCCAACTCATTCATTCAATCTCTTTCATACAAATAATAAATAAAGTAATATAAATAAGTTGTATATAATTAATCATTCTATTTTTTTTTGCCCTTATAATCAAAATATTCTCCTTATCAAACAAACCAAATCTTAAATCATAAAGTCCAACTTTTATTCTTTTTATTAATGTTTAGAGAAGAGAAAGTGGCGCAAATGCCTTTGTAACTTCCTTCAAAATTTTTCATCATTCTTTTAGAATATAATTTTTAAATTTGATTTTCCTACCCCCCCCCCCCCTTATCTAGTTTTTGAAAATGACTCTTTGTTAGGCTATTTGCTAAATGCAACTTCAAAAGAAAAAAGTGAATACATCTTGAAAATTGGAAAGCACTAAAGAAAACCCAATGATAACGAAAATTGGGAATAATTTTTCACGCCATCAATTACTTTGAAAATCATATTATATCACATGTTAGCAAAGAATTTCTTTCACATAGTGAGTGATTGTGATGTCACGCAAAGGCAGGTGAGGCGCACTGAAATTTTGTGATTTTCTTTTTTCAGAATTAAACTTTCATGCATTTGACTTTTGATTTAGTGGCGCTCGTTGTGTTCTCATCCATAATCTATAGATTTAAAGTTTAAAAGATTAATCTTGAGTTGTTCTGGTAAAGTTGGATTGAAGTTGAAAATAAACAAATATCAATACAAGTTCAGCATACTCGTCGATAATCTAAGTCGAAATTTAGAAATCTTAGAGACCTACTCAAAAGCAATCTAATGTTGCCAAAACGAGCGTTTCTTCACTGTGTCAGAAGTTATACTTCTACTCGACACAAAGATATATGGAATTTTATTTTAAAAAAAAAG
>JAAAKE020110174.1:0-16854 GCA_010014785.2 Anisolabis maritima
AAAATTTATTTAAAGCAATTGGATACCAATTGATTTAAATAAATATGCCTGGATAACAAGTATCGTAAAGAATATATTGGTAATGGTTTAAAAGCCTATATGGCCTTAGATTCCGAGAGACTTAAGATTAAAAAAAAAAAAAAAAACTTTAAGGTTATCAATATTGAATATTGTTAATCAATACCACTATACTCTCGGCCACGGGTTGAAAAAAAAATAGGCTATTTGGCCTATATTAAAAAATAATAATAATGAATTTTTGATTTCAGTACGTCCAATCTCGGTACGAATTCTCTCCAAACCAAAAGTGCTCTACGCAAATAAAGAAGTAATTCTGAGCTGCGAGGCGGTGGGTTCTAGGCCGCAAGCTGCCATCACGTGGTACAGGGAGAACCGCAAGTTCACAGGTGGTGAAGTAAGTTGGCCACGGATTTTGTAAAATTTAATTTATTTTGATATATATTTTAGTTTCAATATTAAATTTATAGGAATTAATAGGAAGTGTTTACAATGTAGATTATCTCTTTTATTATTAAATATATTTTGGCTTAGTTTTAAAATTTACTTTTTTTTATTCATTTCATCTTAGAATTATTGAGAGCGAAGTTTTTTTTCTTTTGTTATTGAGTGTAGAAACTTTTTAATTTTTTTTTTTTTCTTTGAATCATCCATTTTAAGATATTTCTAAAAAAAAAATTTGATTCTCTACTCCTGTAGTGTTCAAATAATGTCTTGTAAAATAAAATTTCAATAAAAGTTGAAAATTGTATTTTTATTTTCCTTTCTCAAAGCTAATTAAACTTTTAAATTAAAAAAAAAAATTTGAGATTTAACATTTATGAGGATCCATCCTGCTTCAAAAATAGCATAGTTAATATGCATGTTTATGTGTTGGTAAAATTTAGAATAAACTATAAATAGAACATATATGAAGTAAACGTGAGAAAGTAATCTAAAAAAAAAAATTAAAAAATGTAATTAAGGTCAGGTCAGAAACTATACTTTCTATAATTATAATAATTAATGGCATAACTAGGAGGATGTGTATGGAAACTCCCTCAATATATAAATAATTATTGTTCAAAAATTACAGTAACTACTATGTAAGAGAATAAGGCACCTCACTATTTATAGAGTAATTTTTTATATACCCACCATAAGCCTCATAATCTACTTTGACAATAAGGAAACAATGAACTTATATAATGACTATTAATGGGAAGTAGCTTGTCTCTATAGAAATTTCAATTTAAAATATTTTTCTTAATTATTTTGTTTCGTGCAATTTTATATTTAAGAATTTTTCACTGATTATAAAATCAATATTTTTTTTTAAGGAAATCTAGGATATTTTAATACATTAAATTTTATTTTAAGTGTGAAGAAAATTTCATAATTAATAAAAAAATTAAAGTCTATTTTTTAAATTCTAAATTTTGTTTGTCCTTTGTACTTTCTCTTACATATGTATATACTTATGTAATATATAGTAAGAAAGTATTGTGATCGTAAAAAATCGATGTCGAAATTTCATCCTAAATAGACATTTTGAAATCCCTTGAGTCTAAAAAAATGGTGAACAAGATTTATCAAAAATGATAAAACGGACAAGGCTGAAATTTTATATTTAAACTAGGAACCCTCGTCTGATGCACCTTGAATCTTTTCAATAAAATCGTCTAAAGAGCTAGTATTTTTTTAGTTTTTTTTTTTTTCGATTTTTCAAAATGCGCATTTAAACTATCCTTTCGATTTTAATTACATTGGCTGTACAATAAATTAAAAAATCTTTGAGATGTATTAATCATGTTCCACTTAAAAATAATATGGGACTCTCACAGGGTTAACAAAATATTTAAACCATTATTATATGATTATATATTAGAGGATTAGTAAGCTAGCAAGAAATGAATATATGAGGAGTTAGAGATAGGAAATTAAGTAACTTCACGGGGTGTCAGTGGTCGGCTGGGTTTGAGGTGTGTGTCTCCGGGTAAAAACTGGGATCTCGGTAGGTGGGCCAAAATGGTCCAAATGAAATTATAAAAAAAATTCAATTAATTTAATTAAAGTGGTAATTAAACTCATTTTTTTTTATTGTGCCGGTTCGAGAACTGACACAAGCTCATTTATTATCAAAAATACGAATTTTTTTTAAAAGTCTTTTTCGCCAACTGAGGTCATTTAGACTTCATCCTTATTTATTTAAATTAATTGGTAGTCAATATAATTTTTGTCGCTCAGGACGGGAAGCGAACCACTGACCGCCTTCTACGATTGCTACGTAAAGCCAGACCTCTAACTCTGCATCAAGGACAGAGCGAAAACAGGATTTAAAAATATTATATTTTGTTACCATAATAACGAGTTTGCTTATCTTTTGTAAGAGATTCTAAAATCCCAAAAGCCCCACACTATTTTGACAATTATAGATTTTAAAGTTTATCTAATTTATTAGTCACCTTTAATCAAAATCGATAGGATAGTTTAAGAGAAAATCACAAAAAACCTAAAAACGTACAAGAGTAAAGTAAAGGGATAATAATAGGGCTAATAAATGTTAATACATTTTAAAGATTTAAAAAATTAATTCTTTTATGAATTGTACTCAAAATCGTTAGAGCGGATTTTGGGAAATCCGAAAATAAGTACATCACTACTAGTACTCTGGCCAATTTTATTGAAAAGCTTTGAGGTGCATGCGACGTGGGTAACTAGCATAAATATATAATTTAAGCCTCGTACATTTTTTCGTTTTTGAGAAATCTCAATCAATCAATTTTTTTTGTGATCACAATACTTTCTCACTATAAATTACGTATGTAGGTAAGAGAAAGTAAAAATAATAAATGTGAATAAATAGATGAATGTATGATCATTTCTTAGAAATTTTAAAAAGATTTATATTACAAACCTAGCATTTATAAGCCCTTTTTTTTTTCTAATAATTTTTTCTTTTTGTAATTTAACACATGAACATTAGGATCCACCTACACAATTTAAAACAGTCACGCAAAATGGTTAACTAGATTTTTATAACACGATATGCCCAACTTAATCTTAATAAAGCAGCTAGGTGTATTTGTTTGAAAAATGCCATTTACCGAATATAGAGTTCTACTTATGTTTCAATGGCATGATCTATGTCGTAAACGAAATGACTTCCATGACAAGTCGGTTCGAGGGAGATTAATTGCAAAATATCATTAAGAGGGGAGCGAATCATTTTAATTAATTAGGCCATTTGTTATCAAAATGAAGGCAGTGTTCAACACTATAATTAAAACTATCAAATGATTATAATTTATATATAAATAGCTATATATATTTTTATTTTATCAAAACTCTCTTAACTGGAAACTCCTGGTGGTGAAGTTTTGTCTCCAGCTGCTTACTAGAATATAACACTTCTCCCATCTCTCTAAATTTTTTTACTTCTTGCCTTATCAAACTGAAATTAGTTATATATTCTTATTAAATACTAAGGGAGATATGGAAAATTCATTTTGAGCAATTTCCAAGCTAATCCCTTCTTGCTCAAAAGATTCGTTTCATCGAAATTTTATTTCTTGATAGGCCTACTTATTCTTCATTCCTTGCCTATTCTTCCTGATAAATAATAAAAAAAAAAAATTAGAAACGTTAATTAGAGAGGAAGCAAACCGTCTTTGGTGAGGGCGGAATGGAAGATATAGACTGGCTTGTAGGAATTAGAAGCGAGCGATTCATTTATTCATACCTGTGGTAGTGGTAGCCATCTACGAACTCACGACAGATTATATTTATTTATAGTATTGAATTTTTACAACTTATATGAAAAAATCTACAACAACACAACTTTCTCTTATCTAAGATAAGGAAAGTTGAGTGTTGTGCGACGATGTATTTTAATCAAATTAGTTAGAGCGGACTTTGATAAAAAAAGTAAACTACTAGTATCGTTGTCAATTTTATTCAAAAGTTTCGAGGTATGTGAAAGCGGGGACGAGGCATATAAAATTATTTTTTTATTTTTGGGAAATCTTGCTCACAGACAGACAGACAGACATTTTGCGAGATCTATTTTTTAGACTCAGTGGACTTCAAAACGTGTATTTCCGTTTGAAATCTCGACATCTATTTTTCTTCGATCGCAATACTTCTTCATTATATAAATTTACATATATAGATAGAGGAAGGTAAAAAATGTTTAAAATTTAAATTTAGAATTAATACTCTTATACTAGTGAGACCTTCATTTTTCAAAAAGAGTTAAAAAATTGTAACAAAAATAATTAATTAATAATATATATATGTTTTCTTGAAAAACTGGACAAGGTGAATTGTCTTCTTTTAACCGATGCGTATTTACCTGTCTTCCGATGTTGTTGTCAAAAAATTTGATTTTTATTTACTTTAATTTAAATCAATATCAAGTATAAGACAAGGGACTAATCATCGGTTAAAAGATAAATTATTAAGTTTAGTTAGATAAAAATAAGCTCCATTTATATGACCAAGTCAAATTAGGGATTCCATGTGATTGTGATTTCAGGATTGTTTCGTGAATTAGCATCTAGGAACCATAATATACACCCTCAAAATCTGCCCAACTCAAAGGAAAATTATCATTATCAAAGCTATTGTCAATCAATTCACAGCGTCTCAGAGGCATAAGCAAAACTTGCTCAACATTTCTCTGTCTTGAACTTATTCAACATCCAAACTTGCCATTTTAGCTAAAAATAGATAGAGACATAATCATCAAACTCACATCTACACGTTCATATATTATTTATTCAAAATCCGTTTATTTATCAGATGAATATCTGAATCTCTTTTAGGGCATCATGGCCAGAGACCTACCTATCTTTTAAATCCATTTCTTTATAAATCACAATTCAAATAGTTACATCAATTTTATTAATCGATTAGTAGCTGCTGTTGGAGATCGATAAAGGAATAGGAATAGTATATTATAGTATACTCGCATAGTTCCACACGACACTCAATGAAAAAGAAATAAAATAAATGTAAACATACATTGTTATATCTGACAACTTTGGGCCTGACTACAAGAAGCCAATAAGTGACAGGATGGACAAATAAAATTTTATCCAAAATTTTTCCCTTCGGCTTTTGGCATCCATGGGCTTCTCTTTTTTTGCTTCAGTTTGCTTTCCATTCCTTTATAAATTTTATTAAATTATTCATAATAAAATAATTCGTATTTACTTTGGAGTTAGTGAATTAATTAATTAAAAATTAAAATATAACAAAAACATTTCTTGGTTAAAAATAATTTACTTTTTATTTGATTCAAATAAAGTTCTGGTTCATTTACAATATAATTTATTGTTTGAGGTAAATAATATGAGTCAACAAAACAAGCCTGAGGCTTTTTAAACTTAAAGGTACATAATTAGGTTTTGTCAGATATTTAAAGAAATTTTCAAAGAGAAATATTTTTAAGATGTTACTTTCTATTTCAAAAATTATTTTAAATCCCAATCTAATTTTAAAATATAACGTTATTTTACAATATTTCATAAAAAAATATTTGATTCTATTTGTCTAAAAATAATAAAATTAATATAAAAAATAAAAAAATATTCCCATTATATTGATGTGTTTGGGGCGGTGGCGGTCCCTTCTCCTAAAGCCAAAAACAAAAATTTCACCAATAATATGTATAAATAGAAGACTCTTTTTTAAATAAAATAACAAAGCATCCTGTTTATGTTACTGCCCTGAATTATAGCGCAGGAGAGAAGAACGGAGGTATGGGAAAATACATTAAGAGCATAATCGGATAAATAAAAACAGATTATTTATAGAAAGTGAATCTAGGAAGCTGGAATATAAATCTAACAATATTAGAAAAAATATTGGAAATGCCAGAATGCTAGTCAAAATTAAGTTCAAGAGATGTCATCAGAAGGAACCGGGAACCGACAGAATGGATTGAAAGGATCGACGTTTTCGTTTTCAAAAAACAGGCTTCCCGCGGATATTAATGAATATTAGGAATAGAGCCTCAGACGAACACATCAAAAATGTAAAGATTGCCTGACATCTTGATAAGGTCATGGGAACAAGAAATACAAAGACTCTGGGAAATAGAAATTCTTTATAAGCACCATTCTCCATTTAATTCAAAAAGATATGACTAAAAGAAGATTTACAAACAATTATCTTTAAAACAGAAGACATAAAGATTTGGACAAGAATCAGCCTGGGTAATGACGTAGAAGGTATGTGGAACAAAAGAAAAAAACGAAAATTTAGATTTCCTGAATTGGAGCAGGAAGACTTAGAACATTTAATGACTTGTGAAACTGGACGATCATTTTAGGTCAGGCTTGGAGACGAAAAAATTAGTAATGACAGAGACTGGACAAGGAAAATGACCGAGGGATTGGACAAGACTTGCTAAAGACTGGATACAAATAAGGAGCAAACAAGATGTAGAAAAATTGTAAATTATGTTTCTGTTATTGTTTTTTTCTTTCTTTATGTAAAGCATAATATCTAAAAAAAAATGTAAATATTGTAATATATGTAGCCTTAAAACCCCAAAGGGGTAAGAGCAAGGAACTTTAATAAATAATAATAATAATTCGACCCTATAATTGGTGGGTGTGAATTTATGCAAAATAGATTGATCCATGAACTGAAGGTGAGATAAATTTGTCTCGAAAGGCCTCTAAGAATGAAGGCTTTTTATTTTTTGGCTAGTTCTGCCCTTTCATATGATACAAAATAATAATGTTACTGCCCCACCAAACGTTTGCTGGTCTCTAGCCATGTCAGATTACTGACAACAAGATATTTATTTATAAAAAAGATATTAGAGAGAAATAAACTTGAGCGGAGCCCCCTCCTTTCTCTCTTTTCTTCTAAGGCCATTCAAATAACCAAGTGACTAATGGATTTTGCTCCTCTGGTGGACCACGCATGCGCAGTTATTAAATTACACTAGAAAATAAGTGAGCATGCCTGGCCGCTCTAGCTCAAATATTCAAAAAATCCATTAGTAAGTCAAATGGATTGTAGGCAACCTTTCAGCAAACAAAAACAAACATATTTATGCAGCTCATGGTAAATATTGATCATAAATCGATTATAAAATTTTCAAATCAAGAAGTTGATAAAAAATAAATAAAAATTCATTTTCATATTCCCAGCATCAAAAACGAATATAATTTAATATTATCAGAGTTCATAAACATCTCTTAAATAAATAAATTATATTTTTAATGCCTGTCGTTGCTGCAAGCAAGTGATAATATAGATTTTATGTAATAAAATTAATAACTTTATTTTAAAATTAAATAAATAAATTCTAATAATTTTTTTTATTAAGAAATTTTTAAACAAAATCTTAATATATTTATTCATTATATAAAATGTTATTCCAAGACGCTTTTTAGTTATGAGCTTGACATTTAAAATTAACTACTAAAACAAAATTTACTTCCAAACACAATTATTAACCAGAATAAATAATATTAAGGAATCTTGATTAAAAAACAAATCAGATTTATATCATAATTTATAATCAAAAAATTGCCTAAATTTGAAAAAAAATGTAATGGAACAATATTGCCATTAATCAATGTAATAAGAGCAAGAAGTAAGTTTGTGAGGAAAGGGAAGTAGAAAAGGGGGCTTGCAGCGCATTCATGGAGTAAATTCAACGCTAAAAGCTGAAAAAAGGAAAAAAAAATATGTTAGAGCAATTTGCTAGTATGTTCGTATTTTAATGAGAAGTTTCGCATATAACGCCGAAAATGGTGGATTTAGTTCTCCGTCCAGTTTTCCCGCCTTGGATATTTCATTTGTTATTCTCTACGGTTCTATACTAAAAATCCGTTTGCTATGTTAATCTATTGGGGTTCATTTTTTTTTATCATAACGAAAGGCCAAAGTTTTATCTGTTTAATTTTTGTCATTTTTATCTTTAAATGAAGGTTTAGAATAAAATCGATATTTGTAATTTAATCTAGGATTCAAAAAACACATATATATGCAGATAGTGTTATTTAGAATTTAAAATCCCTATTTTTAAACTGCAAAACGGAAAACCTAATAAATCAACCAGGCTATATCATATAACTCACATAATATATAAAAATGTGTTTATTTTATAAGAAACCTATATTTCGGCTCATATGACATGCGCCAACATTTTACAACAATGTCAAGTTGAACCTTAAAAAACTATTGTAATACTGAATTGGCGCATGTCAAATATATGTTTCTTATTCGTTGGACAAAAAGGGCTGGTTATCTAATCTCCTGTTCTTCTAAATAAAATCACCCAACAAAGTCATCATCACTTTTATTGCTCAGGAGGGGCAGCGAACCAATGACCCTTAGATAATGAAACGAGATCTCTACCTCTTCTATACGGGATAAGACTTCTAATGTAATAATTAGCATTATTTATAAGGATCGTTGTTAATAATAATTAACACGTAATTATTTTTATTTATGATTTGTATTAGTTTACAAATAAAATAAAAAAATCTCAATTAAAAGTTTTCCAAAGTGACTTTTATCGCCAAGTGATTTCATCCTTTTAAGAAGTTTTCTTTACACTAAAGATATTAATGATCATCTTACCATTTGGTTAGTCACGAATGAATAGCTAAATAAGAGAGCTTAATTTTGCTTGCAAATTTAATTAAGCGAAATCATTAATCAATGGCGTTTTAAAGTGTGCAGAAGAATCTTTGACGCATACGTAATGAAGGTGCTAAGAGTCAAGAAAGACAAAAATAAGTTTTCTAATCAAACTCTAGAACAGCTTTGATTGTAATGGAAAAGTTGAGCCAAAAGGCAAAACTGTCCGCTCGTTATCTTATTGAGAATAGATGTGAAAAAGGAGAAAACTTAAAGATGGTTCATTTACTTGGATTTCACTTCTTTAGCTGGAAAAATAAACAGTCGAAAGTTTAAAGGGATTCTCTCTGATGCGAGTTAGTCTTTATTTCGCTGGTCCTCCGGGGCCCTATTTGCTAAAAAGGGGTCCTGTGGAATAGTTTTGCATTGGGGTTAGGTTTTCCCTAAGGGAAGAGAAAATCAAACACAAGAACAATACGATAAATGTATCTTAGTTGGAAGTTGCGACCTTGTGTCTCACTTTTGCTTCAGTCAACGTTTATAGCACAATGGCGGCTCCCCTGAGGCCCAGAAAGATTCCGAAAGCTGCGGGTTTGTTTCCTTTTGGGCCAGAAGAGCATCTCCATTTAGCTAATAATCACAAAATAAAGAAATAGCCACTGAACTTGATTAGTTTTAACCAATCAGGAAATGTTTTTTTTTTTTTTAGACAAACAATATTCACAACGACTTAAATGGGTTTCTAAATATAACGATTAAATTATTTTAGTAATGTTTTTAAAGGGAGGAAAATAAGTTATTAAATAAGAATAATCTTAATCCAAGGATAATATTCAAATTTACCTACAATTTTAAAAAATTACACAAAATAAAAAATAATAAAATTAAGTTAAAAGTAATAAGGAGACATCCCACAAAAGATTTTAAAGTGCTTTCTTCCTTTTTTACAAGAACTTCATCTTATACTTTCTCACTATTTATTACCTCTATAGGTGAGAGAAAGTAAAAAATGTACTTTTTTTTATAATTGTTTTGCATTTTTTTTAGTCTTTTCAGCATAGAGATTAAACGATGTATAATATATTTATGTACAAACTATCAAAGCATATTTATTTACTCCAGTAGTTTTTTTAATCTCGGCATCTTGTACCATATAGGCTTTAATGATACACATTAATTACGATACCAATTATCTCGACATAATTATTTATATCAATCGATATCCAATTAATTTAAATAAATTTTCTTCCCACTGTCTGAGATCCAAACCCACACCCCTTGGCTTTAAAGGTTATCAATATTAACAATGTCCTTATCTTAACTCCTCGGCCAGGGGGAGTGGGGGTTGTTTTGCATTTAGAAAATGTAAATAGTCGGAGATTAATTTTACTGATTGAGCTGTCAATTAACTCTCTGGACCAGTTTGCTATATAAACAAAACAGCCTGAAGGCGGATTCCTAATGGATGAGAGAACATTTTTGAAACAAGAACCAAATATATCTATATCTATATACCAGTATATATATATAATAAATTTAAATGTTTCTCTTTTCTCAGCCAGAGGGAATTAATTAATTAAATAAATAAATATAAATATGCAAAAAATCACTGTGAGATTTATTATAATAAGTAATACCTCTAAATTAAAAAAATATTTATTTTGAACTAAATAAATATTGGCCCTCTTCCTTGGTGAAGAGGTCTCGACTCAGGTATCAAAAGTCAGTGGTTCGCTTCCCGTCCTGAGCGACAAAAATTTATTTATATTCAATTGACTACCAATTAATGTAAATAAATAAGAATGGAGTCTATATGGCCTTAAATGCCGAAAAAGACTTAAAAAAAAAAAAACTTTCTAAAGAGCTCTTGTTTTATGATGCAAATATCATTGGTTGCCTTCCAAAACATGAAATCATAAATGTCGTGTCCTATCGTCAAATTAATAAATTACGAGCCGTTTTTTACCTAGTATTAAAAGTTATATAGTGAAAAAATTAAAGTGATCTCAAAGTAGAGATTTAAACTAACATATAGGATTGAAGTCGTTTGTGTGCTGTCTGTGTGAACAAAATATCTCAAAAACGAAAAAACGTTCGAAACTCAAATTGGATTTTGAAGTAAGGTTTTCAATAAAATCATCTAACCCAGGATCTTTTTATACTTACCGCCCACTTATGTATCTATATTGTTAGTAAAATTTTCTTACTGCCCACACGATCCGGAATAACTTAATTTAGTGCAATTGCAAAGTAATTTTTTTATTGAGGGCCAATAAAAAAAATATTGTTAAATTTTTCTTCATGTGTATATTTATAATACACAGAAAATTTAATTTGAAGAATTTCTGTATTTCCATCGATAGAACGCATACTAATGTGGAAGTTGCATAAATTAAAAAAAAGAAAATTATAAATTAAAATACTATTATTGATATTACTTTTAATTAATTACTAATTAGGCTGATGCTGCGAGACTAAATTTTGATGTTGAGATTAAAATTTGTTGTCGGGTTCAATTTTCGGTGACAACGGAAAGTAGCTTCACAAAAACCCCACCGCTGAAAGCTTGAATCGCTCACTAGTGGGCAGTAGAGACCTGGTTGACTATCCCTGGTAATACTTTATTTTTTTAGTTTTTTCCATTTTCTCCGGCTCTAATGATTTTGATTAAAATTAATATATGAATTTTCTATGAATATTTAAAATTTGTAAATTATCGGCAACTCTTTGTTGTTGGCAGATGGACATCGCTACTAACGAGAGCACGGTCCATAGCACCATACGGTTCATCCCAGTTCCTGAAGACGACGGACACACGTTTAAGTGTCACGCGGACAATCCGCAGATTGCAGGGTCAGGCCTCGACGATTCCTTCGTCTTCAATGTTGTTTGTAAGTCACTTCATATTTATTTTTAATAAAAAACTTTGCAAAAATTTAATGAAGATTATTTAAGCAGGTTAGTTAGTGATGTATTGTTGTTACCATTGTAAGTGATTTATTTATTTCATGGAAAATTTCATTTTCCCGTTAATTTTTTTAACTATAAAATCCGAAGTTTTTTATATTATAAATTAAATATAATTATTTGAAAAATTAGTGGACCTGATTATTGTATTGTTTACAATATAGAATAGGCAAAATCCATCAAATATCGTTCCTATTGTCAGTGCTAATAAAATGAAAAAATTTCATTATTATTCTATTCTATTGATGGATATCTTTTCTGGCATGCAAGTTGCCTTATAAATATTCTATGAATGAGTTTAAGAACATTTATCTAATTTTATTTTTTAAATTTATTCCCAAACAGAAATACGTAATTTTTTCCCATTAGTATCAGTTCAAGACATTTACATCCATCTATTTAGATTAACGTTAATCGTATCGTGTATTTATATTTTAAATTTTAAACTTCATAAGATTAATATAATAAATAAATATTATGATGAATAATTATTCAGAGTTCACTGACTATATTTTTACTAAAGGAAAAATGGATTTAATTTATTTTTATTTAAAAAAAAAAGCCTCCGGAAGAAGAGATGACTTTATATTTTTAATAAATAATGATTGCCTAGCTTTTTAATTTTACTTTGCCAAAGCTATTCAGGATTCATCCCACTCATTCTGTTTTATATATTTTAAAAAGTTTAACGATTTTTTAAGCACTTATTTTTTAGATATGTACTTGCCAATACATCCACGAAATATTTTTTCTTTTTCCTTTCTCTTACATATAAATGAAATATATAGTGAGAAAGTATTGCGATCGCAAAAAAAGAAATCGATGTTGAGATTTAAACAAAAATACACGTTTTGAGGTTCCCTGAGTCTCGCAAAATGGTCTGTCTGTTTGTGTTTCAGTGAACAAGATTTCTCTAAAATGAAAAAAACGTGCTAGGCTGAAATTTTATATTTAAGCTAGATATTCTCGTCTTATGCACTGTGAAGTTTTTCAATAAAATCCAAAGGCCAAAGAGTACAAGTATTTTATTGATGTATTCTTTTTAGTTTTTTTTCCGATTTTCTCTTAAATTATTCTAACACTATTGATTAATTTGGCTGTACATATAATAAATTAGATGTATTAATCCCACCCCAAAATAGTGTGAACTATCAAAGGTGCCCGATGCAAAAAATCTGGTGTGACAACTCAACACAATTTTCCTTAAGTCAGAGAAAGTTGTGTGATATGCGTTTAGTCACACCAGATTTTTTATTAATCCATCCTCACTTTTAGAAATAAACGTCAAATTCTACCCGCGGCTTGTGAATGCAACGACATTATGACTCACAGCCAATCAGAGCCTGTCATGTCAAGCATTTTTGTATTATAATATTGTATAAACCCTCATCAAAATTTCTCTGTAGACTATCGAGTTTTTATCTTTGTAACCTCAGATTTTTCTTTTGTTTATTAATAAATACAATACTATTTAAAGCTCTTTAGATTCGGACCCTGCTTAAACCGATGATCCATATTAATTCCAAATGGCATCTAATTCACTAATGGTTTTTGGATTAATTGCTGAAGAGGATCTCTGGAGATCCATAAACTTTATTATTAAGGGCATGGTAAATGGCACTATATTTTTGAAAAGAATTAGGAGCAATATAATCCCAGTTAGCTTGAAAATAACTTCCTCTGCCATCTCTAAAGCTTAAAAACTAATAAGCATTGAAATGAAAAGTGACATAAAGAAATTTTTCATTATTACCTTATGATTTTGCAAGTAAATATTTTTTTTATCTTGTTCAATATTGTTTAGCAGAACTTTTTGAATTTTATTTTATTATTATCTTAAACGATATATTGACTTTAGAGCTTTGGGGCATTATTACGAAAACAAACCCCTATTATACAGTATTAATTAATTTCGACAACTAGTGTTTTACTAATAAATATTAGATATAATAATTGTAATAAATGAGTGATATTATTATTTACCAATTCCATTTTCAATTTTACCTACAAGTTCGCCTTAATTTGAATCGTGAATTTCCAACCTTAATAAATTTCCGAAGTTTCCTCCTAAACCTTCGGGAACAATAGCCTGCATATTAAAACGATGCATTTCCCCATTACAGGTGGCAATTTCTAATTAATTAAATTCACCTCTACTATAAATTAAAACATATTTCCTATAATTATAGTCCTATTCAGAGTAAAAGGGATAATAATAATAATTTCAATGTTCATTTTACTTTGACCATTCTTCGCACTTTGGCTTTGTTCTAAAACTATTGGAGTTTACGAATAGTTGGCTTTTATTGATTTTAACCAGTAGGTTTCCCCCTCGTTTTGCTTTTCCGGCAAAGACATAAATCTATGTATGAATCTCCTATGAAAAATTTATGTAATTCGCTTAAGAACTGCAATACACTTACAGTGTAGATAAATTATTAATTCGAGATCACTTCATATATATATAAATCAATTTCAACAATTTAATTATTATATATATAGTTAAGTAACAGACGAATCACAAATATTTCATTATAAATTATATTTACACTAAAATTGTCTTAAGTCAAAATTAAATTATTCTATTTATATAAAATCACCTAGTGACATTTGAATTTTTATTTCATTATCTTTTCTCGATATAATGTAAATTATTCCTAATTATGTACACCATCTTTGTACTCATCATGCCTTCTATTCATAATTTCATAATTTTGTAGCCCTGAAGATGGTCGCACAGATGACCCAAACATCGGTTTGAATTTCAATTAATAAATGAAAAAATACCTAGCTGCTTTCTGCTCTTTCTTTTTTTTTACCTAACACACAGCTATCCGTCTCATTCTAATTTAGAACAAATCTAATTTTTTATTGAAAAATTATTTTTTTAAATTTCTCATAGTTTTATGATTCGTTTCTCAAATTTCATATAAAAAGTTGAAAATATATGAATTTTTTCTACGTATAATCTTATATTTAAAAAAAAATAAAAATTATATTAATAAATCTAATAGATTATTTATTTTGATGAAACAAAAATATATTTCGGACTGAGCTTTGTTGAAATAGCTGATGGTTTACAAACAACGCCCTAGAGACTGTATAGAGCCAGTCAACATATCGTCTAAGATAATTTTGAGAGATTTGGTTTGTTTGGGGATAATTTGCGCTTCCTGAACTTGAACCACGATTTTTCGCTTTTGCAACGGATGTGCTACCTTTACACCAGGGCGCACGGCCGAACAAACAAATCTCGAGCTTGCCAATATATGAGTGAAAATATAATTTCACTCCGTAAGGAAATCTTACAATTAGCAATCTAGCAAAGAGTGGAATATTTTCACTCATATATTGGCAAGCGCGAGATGTTTGTTCGGCCGTGCGCAAATTATGCCCAACTATACACAAACTCAAAAATCTATTTCTCTAAATAATCCATATATAATAATATTAATTTATTATATATTTTATATTAATATAGTATATTCGTAAAGCAACATATAATAAAAATATGATATTAATAGCAGCCTGTCCTGTCAGTCAGTCTGTTCTCATTGGGGAAACCCCTCTTTTCAATCATTGACGATATTTATTCAATTTATGCAATATTTTATTAATGATATTAAAAAAATTCGTGTATGTAATATCAATATGCCGAAAAAACATATTGTATTTCAATTTTTATTGAATATTTATATTATTATTATTTTACATAATAAATGCAAAAAAAAAATCTTATTTATCAAAGCCAGTTAAGAATGAATTTCATAAATATGAAAAAAAAATTCATATATATATATATATATATAGTATAGTATATTTTTATTTTGTTATTTTTCCTAATTCAAATTGTTATAAAAAAAATATAGGAAATGTATTACTATATAAATTTTATCTTCTTTTGTTTTTTGAACCTAAAATGTAGGGCAGAAAATTTTGTTTCTACGATAATTACATCATACGACAAATCTTGTTTGGTTTGGCTACACTCTAGTTCGACGTTTCTTTGCAAAATAAAAGATTTAATAAATTTGAAACTGAGACATGATTTTAATATTTGTATTCTATTGAAGAAGTATTTTGATATTAAAAAAAAAAACATGTTTAAATAAATATCTTACTAAGAATTTTAGCCGGAAAAGAACGTAAATTTCGAAAAATGACATTATTATTAAGTTGGACTTATTACTTGCTATTATAAAAATCTCTCATATTTTTATAAAGTTGAAAATTATATATAACTCTATTTTATAAGTCAACTTTTTGAGCTATATGTAAGTTAAATATCATAATAATATACTTTTCTCTGAGTCACCAAGGAATAATTTAATTAATGATTTAATTTCAGCAAACATTCAAGAGTCATTATTTATTCATTGTTTTTTTGTAAAAACATATTATTGTTAGAGTGAATTTCGCTAATTTCGCTAAGTGAGATATATTGGAGAGCTCTGATCGCGAATAGAAGTTCATTCATTTATTTAAATTTAAAAAATTGTCTAAAAAGGTGAATAAATTTTTAAGTTGTTGAAATAATAATCATGATTAAATTTAAACAATATTTATATCGTAATGGAAATTTTGCTGAAATCTAATTGAAAGGCTCGAAAAATTGCTTTGCGTGACTAAAATATCAAGAAGTATTATTAGAAAATCATAAATTATTTTTAAGAAATAGAGCAGAGCTGAGCTGCCAATTTCCAAATAAATTTAGGATTAAACTTTATATCATACTCCTTCCTTTATAGAAATTAAAAGTATTTATATTTTGTTACCATGGAAACAAGTTGGCCTATTTTTTCTATGGGATATTTAAAATACAAAATTGAGGACCTCACACTATTTTGGGGTAAAAAATGATTAATAAATCTTAAATATTTTCTAATTTATTAGACAATTTAATCAAAGTCTTTGTTTAAGAGAAAATCACAAAAAACTTAAAAATGTATATGAGTGTAGTAGGTCCCAAACAATTTTTTCTTTTTTTTTAGGGCGGGGGGTGGGCTAAGGGTTAATACATTTCAGAGATCCTCTAATAAATAAATTTTATATGAATTTTAATTAAAATCTTTGAAAAAATTGAAAAAAAAAAAACTAAAAAATACATCAGTAAAGCGCTAGTACCCATTGACTGATTTTATTCCAAAGCTCCGAGGTGCAAAGCGTCATAACTTAAATTGATCCTCAAACATTTTTTCGTTTTTGAGACACACATAGACATACAATTTTGCGATCAATATGCAGACCAAGGGTAGCCAGTGTTACCTTTCGAGGAAATAA
>JAAAKE020110185.1:0-16851 GCA_010014785.2 Anisolabis maritima
GAAAATTTTTAAATTATTCAACATTTTTATTCGAATATTCAACAATAAGGCGCTATATAGACAATCAATTTGTAAAACTTCCTCCCCTTTCTCCATCACCTCCCTGCAAATCTTAATACATTATTAAATCCTATAATAGAATAATTATTCATTTAATTAGTTTCGGTTCAGCGGTTCTAGAGATCAAAGAGGTAATCACAGGTGGTTCTAGACTCCCGTCTCTCTGCAATGATCAAATTTAAATTATTTAATTTTATGCGAATAATTGGCCAGGGGCCAGGTTGCCCCTTCTCTCGCTCCAAAAAATTTTTCTGGGAACGATCCTGGCAAAGATATATAAGCCAAAAAGAAAAAATGTATTTATACCTATGATGAATAATATAAAATTTTTTACCTTGAGCTCGTAAATTGCGGAAATGAGGCACTCACAAGAGTCGAACCCACGTCCCACTCTGCTTATTTTATAGGTTAAAACACCCTCGGGAGCGGACGATTGCCTCATTTCCTCAATTTACGAGCTTAAGGTAAAAATCTTTAAATCTCTGAAATTGAGGTATTCTAAAATTCAGGAGAAATTTTTCCCATTTTATAGTAAATTATTGTAAATATTAGTTCAAAATTTCCCATATTGTGTCTAATTATTTTTACCAAATTTCAAGTATTTTGGTCGCATGAAAGTTTTCGAACTAAAAAGTATTTAAGGTTGTCCCACTCTATCAAGACAAATTATGTGTACTTCTAACAGAATTTTAAATGCGTTCACCTCAACAAGAAATTTATCTCCTATTTTTTCAAGCACCTCCTGAAATGTTCAGTCGCCCTTTGAGAATAACTGCTCTCAAATGTTCTTATCTCTTCGGTAGACTACCAACGGCGGATGGCGAGGAAAGTTTTTTAAGTGACTATATGAATCTTTTTGATTTACTCGCTCTCAATAAATCCCTATCTATATAATAGGAGGAAGTTCTAATTTGTCATTTACAATAATAATAGACGAATTCTCACGTAAAAATGAAGAAAGTTTAAGGGGGCATATCCATAATAACACGGTTCAAATTACCAAGAATAACTGACTCAACTGGTGCCCAGACCGAGAACCAAAAGTTCCCTCCCTCTTAAATCTTAGGCTCTACGCCTTTAGTTCTCTATTCAATATTCCGCCTAGAAGAATAATTATGCAAAATTTCCATCCACTTTGGCTCAACAATCCCAGACATAATCCAAAATAAATTTTACACACAAATATGATTGTCGCTGAAAAACTCAAATGTCAAGTTATGAAAAGAGCAAATTTTTTGATTCCAAACTTTTTGTCTTTTTATGCTTATAGTACAGGAAAGAAGTTAGATTATGAAATTATAAAAGTTAAGAATCCTTTAGTGAACGGCAAGATTTTCCTCTCTTTTTGTCCTTTATAATATATTTTGCAATTAAAAAAAATTCAATGAAAATATTAGGAAACTTTTTTATTTAAAGAATTTTCTTTTTAAAAACCATTTAAACACAGAGGTGTATTTAAGGGGGAAAAGAGTTTCCAGGCAAATCTAAAAACAAAAAAAAAAAGTTATTTTACTTACAGTGAAAAATAAGAGAAATTTTGATTAATTTTAAAAATAATTTTTTAATAAAATTTATTTGTTCTTTTTATCTATCGATAAAGGAATAATTTTTATTCTTAGTTTTACACTAGTGATTTTTTTGTTTAAAATATGTTAAAACCCCTGTTGAATCTTAAAGCAATATTCAGGTTGGAGCTTATTATGCAAATCTCAACAGGAACAAATGGAAAACAAAGAAAGTTGAAAAGAGTTTTTCCTTGAAGAAAATAAAAGCCAATGCCTAGCTGGTGCGCCTTAAAGGATTCCTGGCCAAAGGGCGTCTCTTTTTAGAGAGTCTCTCCCTAATTGTATATATTAATCGGTGAACATGTCTTCATTAGGGGTGCAATTTAGCCCAAGAAAGAAAAGAAGGGACGCAGCCACCGGCGAACGATCAAAAGACGGCACGCCTCGTTGGCAACAGGTCAGAGGAAAAACAGAATAAATCGCAAACAAAAGGAGCGCAGGGGACAGATTTCATTTTTATTTAAATAGACCCCCATTCCGCTCTTTAATTATTCTGATATGTTAAATTTGCCATTTTAGTGTTTTAAGAAAAGAGATGGAAAAAAAAGATGAGCACAAAACATTTGCATTTCTCTACTTTACTTTGATGACTCTCATAATAGTGTAATTAACAGCCAGCCAGAATTTTAAACGCCAGAAAAATACTTGAAAATATTATTATTGTCAAAAATCATATCTACAACGTAGAATTTATAACATAGTTTAATGAGTTTTTTTGGTAAATAGTATTTTTGCCAAGTCAAAACCCATTTTCTAATGATACCAGAGAGGATTTAAATAGGAATGTTTAATGTTGATTTTTTTTTAAATTTCACTTGAGGTCCCTTCATTTAAAAAAAGCGCGTTAGGACTATCTCGTCTCTTTATCTTATCTATTTAAGAAAATTATTTGTCATTTGAATAAACCCATAAAAAATTTCAGCGGTTTCCGAACTTATCATTTACAGTAACAATTAGTTTAATTAGGTTAGTCCTCTCTGATCCATATTAACGATATTTGTTTAGTTATTTAGGAAAATTCTCTACACTTTAAAAAAATAACTTAAAATTCTCCACTGGTTTCTTAATAACCGTGGAACCTTTATATTTTACAAAATTAATTATAACCCCTATTTGAGAAAAATTTTTATTTATTGAAAAATTCCATAAAAATCAGCTCAACGTTTCCCGAGTTATTAATCACAATAAGTCTTTGGTTATTTAGAAATTTTCTCTACAGTGTAGAAAAAATCCGTCTTGTGATTCCCAAGATAACCCTTTCCAAATAACTTCCTAAAAAGGGGTGTCCCCGACCTTTAAAATAAATTAATCTTAACCTAAAACTTCTGATGCAGAAAATCTCTACACATTAATAAAAACCATACTCCATCTAAAGGTTTCTGAGTTCACTAGATATAGGCTAAGATAAAGATATTTTCTTGGACAATTAATATTTTAATTTTTAATATCAAATTATTATTGGAGTATATAATAATCATAAAAATTATTTACTCTCTCCACTAAAACAAATCCGCAATTGCCACTCTTTATTTATGCTTTTTTTAGAGAGATTCGATCATATATTTTTTTTTAATTTAACAATTTATTATTTTTGATATTTAGAACAATAGGATTGTAGCACGTGGTGCTGCCACGTGATGCCTCTGTTCGATTGTTTAGCACGAGGCGTCCGCGTCCTCCCCACCTCCTTCGTCTTCCAGTAGGAGGTCAGGGTCCAGCCAGAGAGCTTTCTTATAACCTCACTTCATTTAACAAAGGATCTTTGATTCCTCCGCCAAGATGGCTGCCATCTCGACAATCCACCATTGATGCCTTTCTTTGTTCCTGGATTATCTCTTCAAATGAATTCCAATCTACACTTCATATTCGAAAGTAATTTTCTTATATTCCTTTTTAATTTTGTTATATATTAATTTGTTTTGCATGAATAGATGAACGCTTTGAAATGACGGGGAGCTGAAAATTTTTTATAATAAAAAATTTTGATCACACCAATTTTCTTTTTTTCTCCTACAATGCAAAAAATATATAGTATGAAAAAATGTCGTTATATATATAAGATGATGTTGGTGTGTAAATAAATATGACTTTCAAAAATGTCTATCATTCTCTTCCTCTCTTTATGTGTCTGTCCAGGTGGCATGCATTGAGTGTGCGTGAGCTTTCTTGCATCTTCGTGCTCCCTCTACTTGCATTGTTCGGGTATACAATTGGCCTATGAGGCAAGCCAAAGCCGCGATTAAATTATTGCATAGGGCTCAAATTTGAAGAAGAGAGATGAAAGCAAGCTATTTCCAAAAACTAGTGGCTGTCATTATAGCGTTTAAGATAATAGAGTACGAGATGATTGTTTTTATTGAACATGTTTAGTGCTTCCTGGGGGACCATCCACTTTCGCGGCGGGTATGCTACCATTACACTGGCACAGTATACTCTCTTATATAAAAAAATATGTTTGTTTATCATTTTTGAAATTATTTTTTTAATTTCCATTTTTTGTTTATATATATATTTACTTTTTTATTTTATTAATAATAATCTAATATTTAGATATATTTTTAACACAAAAGTCAAAGATGTAGAAGAGTAATATTTTTGGTGTAAATAAATTTATTACATTTTGTTAATTCAAGGACTAACATATTTATGATTTATTTCTTCTTTATAGGTATAGTTAAATACTCATGGAAGCAATTTCTGAGAAAATTGCCTGTCTAAGTATCAAAATTGATTTGGGGCTAATTGGCTCAACTATAAACAAGAATATTAGATTCAGAGGGTATAAGCTTTACAAGGCTGAAAAAAATGGGGATCTTTACTCAATTCCACTTGAAAACAATAAATATATAAAATAAATTCTCTAAATAAATAAATTT
Source organism: Anisolabis maritima (assembly GCA_010014785.2). Lineage (NCBI taxonomy): Eukaryota > Metazoa > Arthropoda > Insecta > Dermaptera > Anisolabididae > Anisolabis > Anisolabis maritima. The sequence goes on from JAAAKE020110185.1 coordinate 4,502, forward strand.
AATTTAAGGATTCAAATATGTATATAATTCTAACATAGACAAAAATTTGAATTTCATTCATTTGAGTAAAAATAAAATCTCTCATTAAAAAAAAGATAGTTTTTATTTGGTTAAATTTTTTTTATTTCAAACCTCAAGATTTCCTTGAGAAATCAAGTAATTAATTTTATTATTTTTATATAATCTAAGAAAATTTATTTATATTTATTAAGTTCATGTAAAAGAGAACCAGTGAGGGTTTTTTTAATGGCAATGTAATTACTTAACTTTTTTTTTTAGATCATGTTCGATCCTTCTGAAATTATCTTCTGAGAGGCACTTAGTGAATTTGTCAGGTCATCTTTCATCTTCTGTGATTGTAGAGACCCTTGGAGTAACTTCAACGAACCGTGAGTCATGCTTATTTTTAAGGAGACTTAGATTTTAATTAAAAGGTCAACCAACCTACACTTTCCTCTGTTTTTGACATATTTTCAAATAAATATCGTCGTTGGTTGTATGGTGAACATTTTAAAGTGTCAAAACTCGTGTGAATATCTAAAGTTACACTGACTACCCCTTCTCTAAGCATCTTTCGGCTAAAAAGACAAATTTTAAACAAAACTATCATGGCAATACATTCAAAAGTCAAACCAAATTCAAAAATGTGATAAATAATAAATAAAATATTTAAAAATTGAATAACCATTTTGGGAGGCCCATTTTCTTTTTAGACTCAAGGGACCTCAAAACGTGTATTTCCATTGAAATTTTGACATCGATTTTTTTGCGATCGTAATACTACTTTCTCACTATAAAAGTGTGAGAAAAGAGAGCACGTCAGCCTCTATCAAAATAAAACTCCCAAAATGTGAAACATTTTGGCTTTAATTAATTAATGCCAAATAATGTCACTAGAGAGTTTATGCACACTCAATGCATTAGGCAATGAGTTGCAGATAGAGTAGTTTTAATGTACAAAATTTACATATACATATATATTATATTTTTAAGACGTCGCCATATAAACTCTGAGGAGCATAATTAGTCCTATGTGCATTTTCTAAATTTTATATAAATTTTGTACATTGAAATATACAACTCTATCTGCAACTCAGTGCCTAATGCATTGATACTGCATACACTCTCTTGTGACTGATTATGTCATTATTTAACATTTCACGAAGTTGAACATACTTTATATTTCCATTCCATCTTCTATACGTATGTAATATATTAAAGTTTTTAAATAATAGATTTTGAAGGTTTCAAGAGGTAGGGATTTTTTTTTTTGAGTTGAGATTTTTTTCTTCACTAAATTTTCCTGAAAATTATCTTAAAATAAGAAACAGCCCTTGTAGAAATGGAGTGGACATTTTCAAATTTTCAAAATTCGATATTTCGAATTTTATCATATATATATTTTTATAATCCAATATTAATTTTTTACGTACTAGTAAATTTTACTCATTTCAAAGTGTTTAACATTTGATTAGTAATTCCCAAGTCGGAAACTTGGCTAACCAATTTGGATATAAATTAATCAAGTTCTTATTTCCCCAGGGAACATGTTCATATCCCATTTAACTAGAAAAAAATGTTTTATTACATATTATTCAAAAAATATTTTCTGTTTTTTTTTAAAGACTTTTTTACATTGAAATTTAAAATAAGAGAAAGTAAAAATAATAAAAATATGTTAATTGGAATTAATAAATTTAACAAATCCCTTTCTCAAGATTTTGCCTGAATAATTTTGGAAAATGGCTTATTTGACGTCTCAATTTATTTTTATACTAAAGTATACATATTATACGAAACAAAAGAAAAATTATTTTACCCCTAACATACCATGGGGCAGGCAAAGGAAAAATCCAGCGCTCAACCTGGGGGACAAATTCCAAAGCATAGGGTGACAATGCTAGATGAGGGCCTTGAACAAGAGTATTCTTCTAAAAAAATCTGGTATGATAAACACACATCATACAACTTTCTCTGACCTAAGATAAGGGAAGCTGAGTGGTCCCACCACCATTTCGCGACCGGTCTTAGATAACCGTTTAATGCCAATTTAATACCAATTCAATCGATTTCGTTAGAGTAGTTTAAGAAACAGCGATGACTCCCGCCGTTTACCCAAACAATAGCAAAATACTATATCAGTAAAGTGGGCCCCAGATTTTGAGGAGGATAAGAGTTATTACAGTAGATTTCAAAGATCATCTATAAACAATTGTATGAATTTTAATCAAAATAGATATGGCGAATTTTGAGAAAATAGAAAAAAACTAAAAAAGTACATCAGTACAGTACTAGTACCTGATAACCGATTTTATTCAAAAGCTTCGAGGTGCATGCTATTAGGGTACCTATTTATTTAAAATAAAATTCAATATAAAATTTTAGCCTCAATTTTTTTTTCGTTTTTGAGATATCTTATTCACATACAGGTAAACACATAGATACAGAAAGATCCATTTTGTTAGACTCAGGAAACCTCAAAACGTGTATTTCCTTTGAATTCTCGACATCGATTTTTTCACAATTCTTTCTCATAAATAATAGAAAGTAAAAATTTTTAGACCTTTGCGAGGAGCCAAGCATACATTCAACTTTTTTTTCTCATGTTTTCTAATATAATCCCTAATATTAAATTTAAAATTTCTTTTATTAAATTGGTCTTATTCGCTCTCGCAATATTAAATATATATCAATCTAAAAAAAATTAATTTTCCTCATTAAAAAAATTTTGTAATTGTTATTTTTAAAATCAAAATTAACAATTTAGCCACTTGGGAAAATTAGAATTACATCATTTTCCTCTTAGGACCAAATTGCTGGTAGCTTGAATCTTTTGACATTTTATATTCAAGTAACTATTAGAAATTTTGTTCTTTTTAGATTTGAAACTTACAAATATGAGAAAAAATTATTTTTTCTAAATATCGTCTTTAATACGGACTTAATTCAAATGAAAATATTTTTCAAAAATTTTAAATATTATATTTTCAATGTTTTTAAGAGTTTAAATCTTCAAGGATCTATTTTTCTGAATATTTTTTATTTTCTCTGCAATATATAATATATTAAGAAAGAATTGTAATCGTTAAAAAAAAATCGATGTCGAGATTTCAATACACGTTTTAAGGTTCCCTAAGTCTAAAAAATGGTCTCGCCAAATTATTTGGCTGTGTGTGTGTGTGTGTGTGTGTGTATGAACATGATTTCTCAAAAACGAAAAAACGTTCGAGGCTCTAACTTAATATAATATTTAAGCTAGGTACCCAGCGAAACTTTTCAATAAAATCGGCCAACGGGTACTAGTACTTTACTGATGAACTTTTTTATTTTTTTTATTTTCTTAAAATTTGCTCTAATCTTTTTGATTAAATTTCATAAAATTATTATTTATTAAATGATCTTTAAAATGTGTTAACCCTTATCGCCCTCTCCACTAAAACTGAATGGAGCCCGCTTTACTCTTGAACGTTTTTAGGTTTTTTGTGAGTTTCTCTTTAACTACTCTAATACAATGAATAATGATAATGAAATACGCTGTACACTGAACAGCTACCTAGGAGGCCAACCCAAAAATTCTGGTGTGACAACACATCGTTCAGCTTTTTTTACTTTAAGTAAAAAGAAAGTTGTGTGATGTGTGTTTTTCACACCAGTTTTTTATAATAAGCCCTCTTCCCTCCCTTCATGGCTTCCCTGAAACATTTTTTATTTAGCACACTTTATAATAAAATTACATACTTTTAATTCTCTTACTCATAAATATTCAATAAATAATTAATTATCTAGACATAATAACATTATTTTTAATTTTTTAAATTAAAATTTGCTTACGTGAAAATAATAAAGTTTAATTAAATTATTTATAGTAATTTGCCCTCTCACTTTTAAAGACGTCCTTATTTATTTATTTTAATAAATTTTTATCAGTGAAAATAATGATAAGGTGAGATTTTAGACGAGGGAAATTTATATTCCACTGTTTAAAGTCTAATTTTATATATAGGGTGTATAAAAGAGACGCTAAAAGTCTTATATCGTAAACGATTTAAATAATCTCAACAAAATTAAAGTTCATAATTTAAATTTCTTGTTGTATTAGTTAACAAGCAAAAATCACTTAAACTTAATAAGCTCATTTCTCAAGAGCTAGAGTATATTTTTCATATTAATATCTTTTTTTTAAAGTGCTTAAATAAAAAAATAACGAGTTTAAATAGTCGTGAAATAAAGGTTGGTTAAATATTCAAGCAAAATGTGAATAAAAGTAAAAAAGAAGGCATTTTATTATTTCAATTCACGAGCTAAAATACAAACATAAAGTGTATATTAAATAGCATAAAAACCTGTATAAGGAACAACGTCACAAGAAAAATCAGTCGTCATTGTTGAGGAATTTTCTTGAATTGAAGGATTTATTATTCTTAAAAGAAAGCTTTAAATAGAAGCTGCCCTTTTTTTTTTACAAAATTCGTTCATTTGTAAATTCTCTTTTAAAATCTTGAACCAACTGAATATGATATATAGCTATATTTTGATATTTATTAATTGAATACATTTTGAAATGCGACTCTCACTCTAGAAGTAGTGACATTTCAATCAAATATGTAGAAGTCAATGGGGCCGACCTTTCATTTCGTTTCGCCTACTTCTAGTTTGAGTTAACCAACTTAATTCATTATCCAGCTTACATCGAGATATTCATTTTTTTCAATCTTATAAGACTATTATTCAAATTATGATAAAGTACATATGAATAATACATTTGTTTAGTGGAACGAACTTATTTAAAAAAGAGAAAAAATATTTGCCAATAGACAAAGAACAAACCTGTTTAAATTTCTTTGAAAAGCTTTTAACTCTTTTGAGAAGCTTAGTACTTAATTCTTCCTTTCTCTCCTTGTCTGTCTGTAATAGACAAATACCATAAACGAAAGCTTACTGCATTTATAATCGAAAATATTGACGGAAATATTCATAAGGATTCTTAAATACACTCAGGGGCTCACTATCTTGTTGGTACATGGACGGCGAGCATGAGTTGCCCGAGAAAAGACTGGCATTTCTTCCGCTACCCTTATGCGAGTCTTTCCGCTTTCCACACGCAAAACAAGCCTCACTTTGTGAGGCTTGTTATATTTTTCCTACATCCATAATTTAATGCCGACCTTTAAACAAGGGATAAAACTAGGAAAGAAGAAGATTCACAAGGAATTGTAAATCCGTAATCATCATTTTACTATCTAGAATAATTTTTAAATTATTCGATAAGGAATAGCTGCAATGTAAATAGATGACAAAATTTCAAGCTAATTACGAATGAAGTAATAATTAGTATTGAGTATTAGTATTAATTAATTAGTATTGATATAGTATTAATATTAATTAATTAGTATTAAACATTTCGATATCTTCACTAACATTCGGCAAATAGATTTATAGGAGTTAAAGGAATGAAGTTTGGGTCAAAAACTTTAATTTTTGTTTTTTAAAGTTTTTCAAAATTTTTTATTCTTATGAAGAATCATTTACAGAAAAAGGCTCCAGAGGTTTAGAAACCTCTAGAGCAATTAAATAAAAAATGGAGTTTTCAGGCCAATCTCATTTATTCGAGGAACTACGTTTCGGTCCTAGTTTGGGACCATCATCAGGCTCTTTAGTTCATTCATGTAAAGTTAAAAAATTGTTTCGCATGTGGCATGAGGGGACTGAGAGAATGTTTTCTTTTTCTCTCTTCCTGTACTACAAGGCTATGGGTGGAGATAGGCGGAAAACGCCCAAGAGCCACCTGTATATGTGTGCGATAGTGTGTGAGTGCGTGTGTGTGTACTACTTGGCTGTCCATTGTCTGCTTATTGATTCCTTAGTCATTTGAGTTGCCTATCTTCCAATAACCAAACACAAACTAATTTCTGTAACCCAATGTACTTAATAATTATTAACAAGTTCATAACTAAGATCAGACCTCTCTCTATTTTGCTGTTCTTTTTACACGTACATTATTATACATTTACAATATTTTAACCCTTCATTATTTTCCAAAAATTTATTTTCAAAATTTAAATTAAAATCAATTGTTTAATTAAACAACGGTCTTTAATAATGAAGCCCTTATTCATTTCAAAAACCTATATCAAAAAAATTTTTGAATTGGAATAAAAAGTAATTTTAACTAATAAAATAATAACAATTAATATATTTATTATTAAATACATTAATTTAATGCTAAAAGTCGGTGGTATCAATTTTTTAACTTTTTATTAAGTATATACACAAAGAAAATATAAATTCGCATATCAAATATATGTTCCCCCTCCAGAAATAAAATCAGCCCTTAGGCCCAGCAGTCGTCGATATTTGCTTTCCCGTGGCTCACGGGGATTTCCTCAACGAGACAAATGCTAAAAGCGGAGATCGTTTTTTTTTTTTTTTAATATATTTACATTTGGTTGAAAGTTCTTTCTTTCGTTAATTTCATCTTAAAAAAAGGATCCATTTGAAGTGAATTTTGCTTGTTTTTCATCTTATGTAAACGCTTCGGTCATCGTCAGAATATCTCAAATGGCTTATTATAACTCAAATACTATTAGTATTAATATAATAATAATGAAATTAAATTTCAACTTTTTCCTCCATATTTACATATAAAAAGAAGATAAGCCTCTAAATATTCATTTAAAAAATATTTCAGTCGACCCTTTTAATTTTTATCTTTTTATTTTACATTCCCGCACACGAAACACACAAATCCAACTTACAGGTGAAGTGAAACTGCTCATCTTAACATTAGTTAATTAATCTCATAGAGAGAAACTAAAATTTTATTTAATCTCTTTGATTTTTTTTTTTAATTCAATTACCTATTGAAAAAACAACATAATCTAAAATTAACAACAAAATGAATGAAGGTTAATATAGTGATGTATAATTTTATAATAAAATTAGTTAATTCATATAATAGATACATTAAAAAATTAAAAAATAATAAAATTCCCTTTTGGTAATTTTCTTTAGATAGAGGGCAATCTTTCCGTCTGAAAATTTTATATCTTTTTACAGACTTTAAGTAGAGTAAGAGGGATATTATAATCATACCAATCTTGATTTTTTTTTTATATTGTATATATTTCCGTATCCAACAGTATACCTCATATAATATCTTATAATGTGGTTGCTTTCGGAACTCTATAGAGGTATAAGACGCACAAAGTTATTTGCATTTTGTTTTGCTATCTTAGAAACCAAGAAGCGGGAATAATAGGGAAACGATCTTCGCTTAAGACGTTATAGTGGGAATTTATTTTTTTAGCCTTTACATTTTCAGATAGGAGATAAGAGTTTGGAATTCATAGAGCGGCTAGAGTATATAATATTAATAGAAATAAAATCAATGGTGAAAATGACATAAAACAGTTTCTCAACCTTTTTTTATGGGCGGTCTATTAAGGGAAAACAAAAATTTTTTCCCTTTTTTTTGCTCAACCAAATTTTTTCTATTACATTGCTCTCTCGTGATTTTACCTGTTTTAAACATGTTCATCCTCCTCCCTTCTACATTCGGTTATTTCTATCCTGGCATAATTTTTATAATTTTTTTCTTAAGAAATGTCCCTGGCTCGTGCCTGTTGCCTTGCGTTACTTTTCCCTTGTAATGAACTACTATATAAAAAAGTCGAGAAAGATAGAAAAACTTTATTTTTACTTCCCCTTCATTTCCCCTAATTTATATCGATAATACTATTCTATGAAAATTTTTTTTTTAACTTTTCACAATTACTTGATTTTAATCCATAATCATTAAATGGAAGAAAAAGTACTAATTGTGAACATTTTTAACATTTTTAAATTAATTTGGTAACATTATATTTGAATTAAATAAAAAAATAGACTTCAGTAATTTTTATTTTTTAATATTCCAAACTCAAGTATTTTCTCATTTTCATACTTTTGTTATTTAATTATAATTACTATTTTTTTTTTTTTGTTTAATTAAATATTTTTTAAACACACATTTCAAAAAGAAATTATATTTCATTCTAAATCTATTTACATTTATGATTATAATGAAAGAAAAATGGAATGTATTTATTTATTTATTTGTTTAACGCTTGTTCAACACCTGAGTCTATTTATCGATCTGATAGAGGGAATTACAACGAGTTTGAACCTCTGTCTGTTCTTTTATATAAAAAAAATTTCTAGTCTTTTATATGTTAATAACAAAATTTGTAATTTAAAAAATCTTACACAAATTATTATTTAAAATAAAAAAAAATTGAAATGAAATGAAAGAAAAATGATCAAAGACAATTTAAAAATTCGTATTTTAATGAATATAATTATATTTAAAAAGAAATTTATTAGTCAAGCTGATTGAGGCAGTCAACTTCCCTATTTCGAGTTCAAGGTTTCTGTTTATTGAAATCTCGATGTCTCTGGGTCGCGACAGAAAATGTGAATGCGTCTACAATGTTCGTCCAAAGATCTTTTGTGTTGCTATAGGAATTTATACAAGACCATTTTATGCCGTTTCGCAGTGTTTAGAAACTTTCACGCAGTATAACTTCTGATTCACTAAGGTTTCGACATTGTTATTTCACTAATTATTTAGTAATCAGAGACTCTTTCCAATTATTTTTGTATTTGCAATTGACTTTTCCACGAGTACAAGCTGACATTGTGTTGAAATTTATTTTCAAATTCAACTCAATACAACTTCACCAGAATAACTCAAAAATAATGTTTTATACACAAAATATATTGATTACGATCAGGACTGTTGATTGAGACCACAAAGAGCTTCATAGCTTCTCTGAATTATAAGTTATACTGCGTGAAAGTTTCCAGATACTGCGAAATGGCTCCGCGTCCCAAACCTAGTCACATCCTAAGAGTTACTGTCAAGACTAACTACATAAACTTCCTGAAAAATATTATTAAGAAATAATAAATTAAAATTTTTACTCTTCATATCTTCTTTCAGCTAACTCAAAATAAATAATAAACTAATTTTTTATACACATTCTATTTAATTGTTTTCCAAATAGCTCCGAGGAAATATGCTATAATTAATTTTTTCTATACCGTTTTGGCATCTATAGAGATGAATGACTGGACGCGAGAACTTTGCAACCCCCTAAATTTCTTTGTTTTTATCAAATTTAGTGTAAGGCCCTTTCAAGGAAATGCATAAAAAATTATTTCCTGTGACATAGCCGAGTGTTATCTATCAAAAGCTTGATACACTATCGAATAAACGTCTAACATCTCCTCTCTGACGCTTAATCAATCTTTTCCCTATCGACATCCATCTGTGAAACGAATACCGCCCTTTGCAATTGTGCGATTTTTATCCAATTATTAATCTATATAAATACATTATAAAATTCAATGCCTAAGATGTTTCAAATTTAAAAAAAAAATTATTTTTTCGATATTTTAAGTCACAATATACAAGATCCAATTTTTTTTTGCCACCCCGACCCCTGTAAAGAATGTCAGCCTCAGATCTCGCTTTTTCGACAAAAGAAAGAAGACCATGGTTTTACGCATTCGCCGAGAAATAGTGAATCGGAGATTCACTTTAAGTTTATTTTTGCCTGCACTATACCTGCATCTGTCATCAGATAGTCACTTTAACAAGTAAACACGTACAGTACTTGTTAATATCATTTTTTGTATTATTACTAAAATAAATCATCATTAATGGCAAAAAAATAGTGATATTACTCCATGAGAAAAAAATTTATTCGCATTTACAAACCGCATAAAAATTCTTTCTAGCCAATTATTATTATAACGGCTTGTTAACTAAATAGTTTAAAATTGTTATGTAAAAAGATAACTAACTAAAGATAGCTCGAGGTGATTTATACATTTCGTTAATATTCAACAACACCTAAGAAAAAAGTTTATTTTCCATGGTTCTAGGGGTGAAAACCATCTCTCAAATAATAAATTATAATGCAACATGGTGTATTCTTTCTTGCTCGTTCTGTTTTATAGAGTTAAAGGACTTTTTGACAAAATATTTAAAAAGACTCGGAGCCTAAGCTTTAAAAGAAAAAATGCTGCCCTCAAGAGGGTGGTTGGATAAAGACATAGCTGGAGTGTGATTTCACTAACAAACGACCCGAATATGGTGCTGCCCATTACCGAGTATATGCTAAATAAAACGGGTTGTTTTTCCGACACCCCGAGGGTGAGATTTACTGGGCCAAGGGATGAAAACGGCCGAAGGGCGCAAAGGACAGGTTATGCGCCGAATCAAGTACATCGCCATTAGAGGGTGCACAAATCTCCCAGCACCACTAAAAAAAATGGAACGCAAAAAAAGAGACAACGCGTTAGAAAATATTGAAAAAAAAAAACATTGTGAGATGAAGGAAGCATTAGATGGAAGAACTGGACATAAAAGAAAAAAAAGGGCGTAGAAGGAAGGATATGTGTAAGGGATTCGGATCAAGCGGAGCAATACGAAAACGACAAAGCGATTTTATCTGACAGAGACAAAAACTCCGGGAAACTTATGTTTTTTTTTCTCTGGAGGGTCCAATTCCCCGACATGATAAAGTTAGCAAATACTGGCGGACAAGTCAACCAGACGTTTATTACGTTTTCTTTAGACTATCATATTGTTCAATAAGAAATGCTACTTTACCTAATCATTTTATAACTATATATCGGAACTCGTTATTTTTTCTTTCACTTGATAGAATGCTCAGGTGATGGAAAATAACATTTATTTTTATCCATATTCCCAAGGAATTGAAATTTTTTATATTAGGTCATATTTTTTATTTTATTCAAAAATTAAGACAACCTCAACTTGTAACAAAAAGGACTTCATTGATTGAATAAAAAACTTAAAATGTTAAATTATTAATTCCTTATTATAAAAATATTTATATAAAATAACATAAGCGATCTTTCGAAATTTTGCCATCTCAATAGAAATGCGATCTTGAATTGTTCCACTGATTTGTTCATGCGCAGAAATTAAAACAAAAATTCTTCCTTCTCCTCCGGGAGCAAATTAGAAATGGAAATAGCCCATGATTCATCTGCACTAATGACCATGCACCCTCCCCCCGAGGTATGGAATAAAAATTTATTCTTCTAATTCGTTTGTCTTTGAGTTAGCTCTTGATTTAAATAAAACTAATATATTTCTTGAATTTAACAAAAATAGCATAGAATTTTATCTAACAAATAAATCTAAATAAATTTACTAATTAATTATAATCCGTTTTTTTTTTTATAATCTTTAATAATAATAATAATTTAAACGATTATTTTAAATAAATTAAAGCCCATGACCCTGAAGCAGAGGTTCATGATCTGATGGCAGTAATTCGCTTTCTGTCTTGAGAGATAAAATATTGGCTACCAATTAATTTAAATAAATATGGATGGAGTTTAAATGGCCTATAATGCCGAAAAAGATAAAATAAATAAATATATTAAATATAAGTTCATTAAATTACTAATTATGTTAATACACAATTCTAGATGATGATTAAAGACTAATATGTAAATTTTGATCCAAAATACAATAACCAAAAAATACATCAAGAGATTTAATTAGAGGTTCGACTGTAATATATACTATTTCTGGGTTTTAGACAAACATAATGGCCCATATTCATACTCCTAAAAAAATCTTAACCCAAGAGGAATTTTATTATGTTTTTACTTTCTCTTACCTATATATGTAATATATTATTATATATAGAATTTGAATTAAAATTTTTTTTGAGTGATTAATTAAGAGAACTAAAGAGAATCTTTATCATAGAAAAAACATAGTAAATTTCCCCTTAAGCTAGCTTAGAATCGTTTTTGAACCGTTTCGCCTAATTTTTTATTTACCTATAAAAATAGTTATCTTACATTATTGTCAATGAAGAAATCCATTTTTCCTTGTGTTGGTGGTTCTTGGGGAAAATAATGAATACAACTAAATTTTATTTGAGAATTTGATCTATTTAGCTCAGGTCAATCAATGACTAAAAAATATACTCCGCTTTACTGATGATACTCTAAAGGTCGAAATTGCCTAGATCTTAATAAATAAAAATCTAAAAATAAAATTTCTTTGTCTTAATATTTTTCTGATTTGGTTTTTGTTTTTATTTTTATGACAAATAGAAATATCGTTGGCGACAGAAAAATTTGCTTTTTAAATTAAAAATAAAAAATCTAGTAATTTTTCACAACATGTGGATTTGCAACCACGAGCTACCCAAGTTAAAAAAATCTCTTCACTTCTTTCTCCGTAAATCAATATGCATGGAATTTTATCAATTTTATTGACAGTATAATTGCCATACAATTTACAAAATCTTGTTCCC
>JAAAKE020110196.1:0-16849 GCA_010014785.2 Anisolabis maritima
TTATTGGTTAAATTAAATAATAATCTGCTATATTAATTAATATTCTTTAAATATGTGATAATATATACTAGTAAATAGTAATAAAAGTCATAAATATAATCTTGATGTAATAGAGTATAAATCTTGTTTGTTAATTATGGTCCATCCCAAACCCCAACCAACCAGCCCCAAGGCGAGCGATTACTTATATACCCTGGCCTCCCCACTCCAAAACACCGAAAGGAGCCGTGATTGGCCCGAGTCCAAGTGAGGCGACGGCGGCGGCCTCGGCTCCCTACAAATGAGCCAAATGGTCAACTGGGTGGTGCAGGATTTTTTTCTCTTTATAAAAGAATTGGAATGGAAAGGAAATAATAAATGTTTGTCTTCTCATTTAAGAAATTTTATATTTTGCTGAAATAAATATTTTTATTAAAAAATTGTTAATTTTTATTAATATCTAAATATCTATTTTATTAAAATAAAACTCATTTTTATTTATATTATTATATTATTTTTTTTTAAATATAATATAATAATATAAAATAATGTAATCCATTTTATTTCAATAAAAAAGTAATAATGAAAATAACGCATTTTTATTTCACCTGCCTTATTCTTAATAAATTAAAATAATTAATTTAAATATCTTAATTATACAAACCCATGGATTGAAATTTTATTTTTATTTTCTGGCCCCTCATATTAACATGTAGTCTGCTGATGCCATTTTGATTCGGACGTGCCAGGAAGACCTAGAGCATGGAAGTACGGCCTTGGTGTGTATAAGATGAACTGCAATCAATTGCTATACAAACCTTTAAACAAAGAAATAATAATTAAAATTAGAGCTGAAATAAAAAATTATTTAATAATACAAAAGGAAATCAAAGTTTAATATTAAACTAATAAAGTGAAAGGATTCTATCATTCAAAAATTAATTTTCCAATTTAAAGAAATTATAAATTTTAATAAAGGAATGCTAAGCATATTTTTCTTGTTCGTCATTCAACATAAACTAAATTAGAATTAATACTCTAAATTTTTCTATTAAATCGTCAAAAAGTAAACGCCAGGGGAGGTGAAAATTGATACATGGCAGATAGTGAGCTTTTTATATAGTCAAACAAACAAATCAAAAAAACAAAAATAATTTTTTTAAATAAACTCTCATTAAAAGTTCAAAAAGTAATGGTATGTATGAATGTCTTATTTAAGAAATTTTATATTTTGCTGAAATAAATATTTTTATTAAAAAATTGTTAATTTTTATTAATATCTAAAAGAAATTAAAATGAAATTTATTTAAATAATATAATAATATATTTTCAAATATACTATTAAAAAAAAATGTATTAGTATGTAAATATAATCCATTTGATTTTAATAAATAAATAAAAATAATTAACTTGCATTTTATTTTTCACCTGCCTGTCCTATTCTTAATAAATTAATATAATTATTTCAATTTCAAATACCTCAAATATGAAAACTCGGCATGAATAATTAGGATGGGAATATCTGCTGCAGTCGCTCCATCAACCTTTAAACAAAGAAATATTTTTTAGTACTTTCGATATCAAATTCTGGACTAGAAAAAAAAAGTATTTATTAATATATCTAACACAAGAAGCCATCCCTCTATCAATGGTAAAAATAATAAAGTACCCTGCAATCTTATGAAACCAATTAATTATCTGGAGAGAAATATTAGATTGCAATAAGAATCCTGACCCTTTATAAAATTAGAAGCAAACAAATAAAAAAAAAACAAACCAAAAATAGTTTTTCTTAATTAACTCTCATTACAAGTCCAAAAAGCAATGGTAAAAAAATTGGTGAAAATATTTTCGAAGTCATTTAAAAAAATTTCATCTATCATCCTGAGGGTTTTAATTTAACTTAACAAATCATTTTAACTTTCTAATTTATTTGACCTATTTTTATTTAAGATTGGTAATTTTAAGACAATTGAAATAAAAATGTTTTTAAAATCCTCAAATATGAAATATTAAAACCATATGATTATATCAAATATTCTAGTTAAAATTTTGTCTCAATAGTTTGTCATTATAAAAATTTTAGTAAAACAAAATTCTCATCCTTAAAGATCTTACATTTACTGCATAAGGTTTATAGCTTGGTGAGCAAAAGCTTAAGAGGTCTGAAATTTTTGTAATATTATATATTTTGGGACTGAACTGACCATGATTATACCCACTTAGTGAGTAATCTCAAAAAAATCCTTTGTTAATTTTCATGCAGTGATTTAGTTTAGATAAGTTATAAAATATACAAAAGGAAATTAAAGGGATCAAAATCTATATGGATAGAGTTGTAACAAAAGCAAATAAGTGCCAAGAGAACTTAATAAAAATAAATAAGAAATCAAAGGAACAATAAATGTGATCACCAAAACCATCTGACAAATTTGGAAAAGATGATATAAAATAAAAAAAGATCAAAAATAATTATTTAATTATGTGAGTTTTAATGTTTTAATAAAATTTAAAACACATTTCAAATGATTAAATTTGAAAATGTAATAATGTTAACCTAAAAAGATTGACATTTAATTTTTAAAGAATAACAATATTTTGTTAAAGTTGCTCTTATTTTTAATAATAAATTAAATTTAAATGATAATTAAATTCTAACTAACATGAATAGGAAGTTAAATAAGTGTAAAATATATAATAAATACCTTAATTAATTTGACATATGCGTGAACAACTGCAGCTGGCGGGCTATTTTGACTCAGTCAAAGATGCGAGTTGGCAGAGATGGCACACGATGAGATCAAGTGGAGACTTGCGAATGAATCATTATAAAATTATAATTTAAAAAAAATACAAACAAAATTTATAAAAAATAAAAATAACAATTTTGAATTTAAAATATAAAAAAAAAAAAAAAAAAAAAAACACTAATAATATTTTTAAATAAAAATGTCAAAATAAGAAGAGTCATGAGATCTTTGATTTACAAAGTTGGCTAAGTTAACATATGATAAGAAATAAAGACGTTTGATTCATTATAAAAATAAAATTTTATGAAAACCATTTAAATAAAATATTTTGAATTAAAAAAAAAAAAACATTTTTTAATATTTTTCAATAGTGTAAATATCTATAGAAAGGCTAAAAAATGAAAAGACCTGAGATTACTTTTTGTTTTATCAGGGAATAAAATTTTATTTTATTTGGTTTATGGATTAAAATTTAAGATTTAATAATTCATTCCTTGAAAATAATTTTTTTTTAATAAAAAATCAATTATTTGGTGGCTTTTTTCAAAACAGAATAAAATTATTTTTTAATTAAATTTAAAAATCATCTAATTTAATATAATTTATAAAACGGAGTCATTAATTGTAGGGTTGGGAGCGGGTAGAAATAGTGGAGCAGGTTTTCAAAATAGTGTCATAAATAGAGTTTGGTCCTTTTGAGCGGCCACCCAATTTTTTTTCTTCTCAAAATTTTTTCTTTTTTTTTTTTAGAAGTGAAAGCCAAAATTCCAAAAGTGCATCTCATTGAGGACCCCCTCTCCTAACTATATCAAAATATACATGAGAATTCGGGCCAGGAACAGTTTTAAAAAAAATTTGAATTTTTCCTTACCTTTTTTTTTTAATCGAGTTGGGCAGCTAGTCTGATTACCAAGCTGAAGCTGCTGAACGAGCTACGGACCATACAAATAAAGGAACAAGTTCTAATTTTAATCCTTCAGGTCGTATATATATCACAGTTGTAATAAAGTTAATTGCACCTAAAATAGAAGAAATCCCTGCCTTGTGCTTTGAGCTGCTTAGGCAAAAAACATCCATAAAAAAGCCCAGTTAAATTTGAGATCGTATCTACTAGTAGTATAGTGTCTTATTCTTTTAATTATATTATGCTTAGTAAGCTTACATTAAAAAAAAGCAAGTTCTGATAACATAGTAAAAGAAAACTCGTTGCTCTCCTTGATTCATTTAGAAAAAATTCATCATAAGCCATGTTTGGTGAATATCATCTTCCAGGGTAGCAAAAATAAAAATAAAATCTTTTGTAGTGACATCGATGAATGACAGAATCTTCTTTGAAAAGGCATTAAACTTTCTCTCGAAGTCTCCATTTAAGACACTGTAAACCTTACTTCTATTGAGTCTTCAGTAAAGATGCAAGTGCATTTATCGGATCCAGCGGCGCAACAAAGGAGAAGGGGAGGTTGGTGGTCTAAGTGCTTTGAGAGCCAGCGAGCCGAGTGCAAGTATTCATTGAAACTTAAAATATCATTAATGGAAAATTAAATAAAATATTCAATAGGCGCCCACGATTTTATATTTTGTCATAAAATAATAAACAATTTTATGCAAAAAGTTATTTCCCACTTTTTAGTGTATTTTATACAAAAGTTTTTTTTTTTTTAATTTTAATTTTATACTTTTTTGCTAGAGGCGTTTCAATCATTAAAAATCCTGATTTATGAATTTTTATTTCCATTTAATTGGGCTTTTGTATTTTTTCAAACAAAAATTATTCAAAATAATGAATATATCCATTTTGTATATGAGTATTTTTTCGTTAAAGTTAATAGTTTTTAACGATTTGATTATTAACTATAATTTGATTTTCCAGGTTTGAACTTCAAACGAAGTGCCGCTGTAAATGGGTCGATCTATGTCTTGTTTTATTATAATTATAATATATTATGTCATCAGAATTGAACTTATTAAGAAAACATCAGATCTCTAGCTTATTAGGAAATGAACTAGAAGTGCAGTCATGTACAGATATGAAACAGACAAAGCAAGTTAAATAAAAGCATAAGGTCAGATAAAATAAGAGAGTGGTAAAGGTGAGATATAATTTTGAGACGGAAAAGTTTGGCATAAGGATGGGAGAGTGGATTATAACTTTCTAGGTACGCCACTCTTAGGTCTCATTTTAGTCGCCTTTTACGACAAGCATGAGTACTGTGAGACTATTCTTACCCCGAGCTCACAGGGGAGAATACATATGAGAATTACACGAATAAAGAATCTCCTCAGTTCTGAAACTGAGCTTTATTTTCTCTTATAGGAATATAAAAAAAAATTAAATCATTCTCTGTATTCCAATTTTTTAAATAATTAAACACTTATTTTTTATTTAGATGAAAATTTTAAGTACAGGTCAAATTTTATATGATAGACATAAATACTTAGGCCAATATTTTTTTCTATCTTCTAATCTATCAGCAGTAAATCCAACTAATTATTGTTACATGAAATATTGTGTGTGAATTTCTAAATGTGTGAATAAAACGAATGAAATTCTGTGTAGTTTTTTTTTTTTGGAGTGTGATAAATAAAAAGCCAAATTTATCGAGGAATAAATTTTTTTCACGGTGTCTGCATCCAAACCAAAATATATTTATCACTATTTTATGACTAGTCACCTTTTTTATATATAACGTTTTACAAAATGTTTTAAGACAGGGATTCCCAAATATTTTCTATTTTTTTTAGATAAGAAATAGAGCAGAAGAAATTTCTTGGCTCTCAATATAATTATATTTAAATTTATATTAAAAAGGTAAAATCAATATCTGATATTATTGAATAAAAATTTAATTTTGATTAATTTGCGAGATTACTTTCTGCGCAGGAACCAAATGGGACAAAATGGCCTAAGACCGGCGCTTCAATCACGTTGGGAATCCCTGTTTTAAGTTCAAAATACATGAAAGCGAATTTATAAATATTCTTATTAGGATTATTTTTATTGATAGGAATATAAAAATGGATTTAAGCTATATTTAAAATACTTAATTTTTTATTGATAAAATATTATAATAGAGAACAATAATAATAATATGAATTTCTATGATTGATCTACTATAATTATGAGATCTAAATTATTTACTTTTAAATATTATTTTGAAATGATGAAAAATAGAATTATTAATTCTAGAGAAAACATGAAATTTTTTAAATTTATGTGATTATAGAAAAAATTTTAAGTTAATTTGTGTAAAGCTTTTATTGATTATCCTTCTAAAAATTTTAAATTCTTTTAAAAATAGAGCCAAAATTTGTTTTCTTTATTTAGATATATAAAAATACTTATTTGAAACGGGACATTTTGATTGTTGGTCTGGATGCGGTCACCAGGGCCAATCAGAGTGACCAGGCTTTCCTTTAACGAGTGGCACTCGCTCTTTTTTTTTTATGGACTTGATCCATTAAACTCGGCCCAAGAAAAGAGCCAAGATCATGCTTATGCTCAAAAGGGCCAACATGGGCTTTTGGCCACTAGCAGAATTTGTACATTCCTTCACTTTTGATGGACCTCCGAGTTGGGTGCAGATCGTTTCAGCCAAATTCTTTCTCGCCTTGTCTTGGGTATCTTGGCTAAAAACCTGAAAAAGGAAAGTAAAAATTTAAATCGCTTATCTAAATGGAGGAAATGTTCAGGGATTAAAAATTTGTCGTTGCACATCACTTATGAATAAAATATCATGTAATGAGATGATAAATACGTGCTGAAAGCTAGGCAATCCAAATAACCAACTCACTAATGGATTTTTCGATTAATTGCTCCAGAGGGGACCAAGCATGCGCAATTATTAAATCTATGAAAATTAACAACTGCACATGTCTGTCCCGCTCTAGAGGAACTTTAGAGCAATTAATTGAAAAATCCATTAGTGAATTAGTCATTTGGGCCCATATACAAAATTGTTATAATCATTATTTTGAAAAATTTTTATATTTTTTCTCCTTAGGGATTTCTAAAAAAGGAGATCCTAATTAAAAAACCCTAGGATACAGAAATTTTTTCAACCAAAAGTTTTTTAAAATGATGATTATAAGATATATGAGAATTATTTTGGTAAAATGAATACATAAGGGAATATTTTAATTTTTTAGTTTAGATTTCAAATATATAATTTATTCTGGGGATGCCAAAACTTGTTTTTTTTTTTTGTCTTTCGGCATTTAGTCTCCGTCCTTATTTATTTATATTAATTGGTAGCCAATATAATATAAATAAATATTTTTCAGGGTGGGAAGCGAACCACTGACCTTTGGTATGAGAGGCGAGACCTCTACCTCTGCACCAAGGGTCAGACTGGCCATGCTAAAACTTGCTGGATAAATTTTTATTTTAATTCTTCAAGCTTTTCGGTCGTAATGGTGTCTACAGTATCATTCACATTTGGACAAGTTTGTCCAAAATACTTTTTAAAAATCAGATGATCGTTTGAAAACTCAATTACGAAAAAAATAGAATTGTTTTTGTTATATAAAAATACAATATATAAAAAATAAAAGTAGACAATGGCCGGCGTTCTTCGCTTTTTATTTGGTTTAATGGTCAAAATGTCCACTAATCTGTGTTACCCACCGTATAGTAAACTAAATTTTGAATTTAAATATGGGATGATAAATAAAACAAATTCTTTCTGGAGATAATTAGCAGCTTTTATTAAAAACTTCAAGGCCTAGTCGGCTAACCCACCAGCCGGCTACCTACAGTTTTGGAAACTCTGATGTCGGACCCTCTGTAGGACTTGTAGTACATATTCACATGAATCTTCCCAAACACTTCGTCATAAAAGTGTTTGTCTAACATTATTTTAGCCTGTTGAGAAAACCATTAGCCTCGAACAGGGATTTCCAAACCGCGACCCTCTCTTAGTAAAGAAATTTTTTTGCTACCCACTTGAGTTATGTCTTTAAAAAGGGGGAAAAGAAAAGTAATTAATTAGTTACTTAATGCAAAACAATGATATAAATAATAAAAAAACAGCGAGGTCAACACATAAATATTTATTACTACAAATATAAATAATTATTATATACTAAAAAAATTAAATAATACATTTTGAAATACAGTATAAAATATATTTTATAAAAATAAATTATTTCTGTTTAGTTGTCTTTATAAAAATATATTTTGCTTGTACGTTAATAATAAACAACGTTAAAGTTGTGTATACCTTTTATTTTCCAATACTTCATTATTTTTTGCCATATTTTTAAATTTTTTCGCGACCCACCTAAACCTAGTCGGCTACATACAGTTTTGGAAACCCTGATGTTATTAATATTAACAAATGACTTGTTAATATTAATCTTATCTAATAAAATAACCATTTGTTAATAAATATTCGAGACTAATGCTTTTCTAAAGTGATTTGGACGCACACTTTTGTATGAGAAGATTAATTAATTAATATATATAATATATATATATTAATATATTAATGTTCTTCTAGTTCTGAAGAAGGAGGTATTGGTCTTCCGAAATGTCAGCTGGTTGGAGTTTTTAAAAAAGGCCTCCTAATTATTTCCAGAAATCAATTTGCTTTATTTACAATAAATTTTGAAAATGAAACCACTTTAATAATAAATAGATCAATTAGGATAAAAATTTTGAAAAGGAATAATTACATACCGATTTGAAGATGATAGTTGGTACACTTTGAAGAGGAGGCTGCAACATGTGTGTTTTGTCTCCTTGCTGGATTAACAATTGGTCAGCCCTGGTCATATTCATAACGCATTGCTCAAGTTCATCCGACTTCAATTTTAAGTCATTCAAACACTAAAAAAGAGAGAAGTATTATTTTATTATGTTTTTCAAATTTATATTAAAAGTGTAATAATAAATGAAATTTCCATAAACGTTTAATGAATAATTTATTTGAATAGTAGGTAGATTTTTTTAATCAAAAGCTTCGGTCAATAAATACATCTGTTTTTTTAAATAAATTTTGTATATACGGTATTATATGAATTATTTAAAATAAACAAGTAATCAAGGCTGGGAAACTTAAAAGAAATCCTCCCCCTCCGTCAAATCTTATATCTCTGAAACCATTTATGGCCATAAAATAAATAGAGATTCGAATCAAGTTTAAGGGGCTAGCAGGTACTTTTTAATGAATCGGAGATAAAACAAATCTATTCTTAATTTTTACTATGAATTTCGGTCGAAGAAAGCCCCTTGGTTCTCTAACACAAATCCTGTTATTCTTCCCATTCTAAGCCATCTTGTATGTAATAATATAAAATTCCAAGTGCTGGAAAAATTAGTAGCACTTCATATTAAAATTTTTAAAAATACAAAAAGGGGACTTAACTTTTGATTTTTACTCAATTTTGGTGTTAGCTGAATATTTAAAAAGGAAAAACTCCAGGAGAAGAAAATCAGCGTTTATTTGCTCTCATGAAATCACTATAATGCAAATATTTCGGTTACCATAGAGTAACCATCCTCAGTGCAGATCTATATTCAAAATTTTTTTTTTAGGGTGAATTATTAAAACAACTATAAAATATTAGAATTATTTTTGTACATTATCTATTTGCAGGAGATTTTTAAATGAATAATAAATATATTATCATAATAAACTTTTATGTGATTTTAGATATCCAAACATGAAGCCTATGCACATAAAAGATGATTGTGATGATATATTTTCTTTTCATACAAAGATAATTTTAATTAATATTTTATAGCTGTTTTAATAAAGAGAAAAAGGCCCTTGGTGCAGAGCTAGAGGTCTTGCTGGCTTCACACACCAAAGGTCAGTGGTTCGCTCCCCGTTTTGAGCGCCAAAGATTTATTTAAATTATATTGACTCTCAATTAATTTAAATAAATAAGGACGGAGTCTAAATGGCTTCATTGTTCATGACTAAAAAAAAAAAATTATTTTATTGTTTTATTTATGCCAGTACAACAATATTAAATTGAAGAAAAAAGAAAAATGCATTGATCAAAGACTTAAAATGTAAATATAAAAATACATTCGCCTAGTAAGAGTTTTAAATGTATTTAACAATTGTTGGAATAAATATTAATCTCTTAATCTGTATTAATAATTGCCCAAAAAATTTTCGTATATAGATCTGCAGTGAGGATAGTCACTATAAGGGGCATATATTTTTGAATTAAAGTGACCTAGTGAAAGAGAGCAAATATTAAACGCTAATTTTCTTTTCCTCGAGTTTTTCTTGATTTTCCTAAAATGAATATAAGTTTATTTTGTTTCTATAATTGAAATTTTGTCCATTAACAAGTAAAATTAGTTCATGGTACGAATTTATTGAAAGGTAAGGCGTTTTGTTTGTCTACATTTCAGAAATGAATTTAAAATTATTTACAAGATACCAAAATATGCGCAGTAAAATGAGTTTTATAAGTTTACTAGTGAGTAAAATAATAAAATATTATAATTTTACTTATAATATTTTATAATATTAATGACTAAATATAAAAAAGGTCAGACGAAATTTCGAGGCTTTGTTCCAGGTAAGGACGTGATTCTAAATTAAGCTCTCTTTAATAAATCACTAAGGACGGATACGGATAATCGAATTTAACTTTCCTAAGTTAATACTATTAAAATAAAAATTGGTCAAGGTAATCATAGATATAGCGTATAAGAATATAATATAGTAATAAAATAGATTCTCTTATTTAAAGTTTTCTCATTAATATTTTATTAGTATAAAATGAAGAAAAATTCAAGATTGTTATGACCATCTTTGAGCAATATTAAATTATTTTAAAACGATTACTAAAGGTGAGGAAATTAATTATCTAAATAAGAATTTTATTTTGAATGATGAAATTTTTCCTTAAAGCAATTTTTTTTAGTTTTTTCGGCATCTGAGATTATATAGGCTTTAGACAAACTTAATTATTATTATTAACGATACAATTATCCAAGTATATTTATTTATATCAATTGGTGGCTGGCTGCTTGCGATCCGAACCCACATCCCTTTGCTTTTAAGGCTCTTATGCCTCTTTGCCATTAGGTGGGTTAAAGCAATTTGTATAGAAATTTCATTGGAATCCATATTAGGAGGAATAATTTCAAATTATCTATCATTATTTTCAAAAAAACTTTTTAATAGGAGGTTAAAGGGGTTAAGGAGAAATTGAGATGAGCAAGAGCCGTCGGAAGTTTTTTTCAAAAAAGGTGAGTACCACAAAATTTCAAGAAGGGAAAATTGCTCTTCTTTCGCCGGAGAACCCTCTTGGGGGGGGGGGGGGGAACCTGAGAAAAAAATATTATAAGATTCATTTGTAAAAGTACAAATGGGAGCTCCATGAGAGCTCCGCACAGGTTCGGCACTATTGTAAAGATTAAAATACCTTCTGAACAAAATGAGTTCTAAGCTTAATTAAAAAATTGATTTTTTGGAATAAAAATAATTATTTTGAATTCCTTGTGGAAAAAAAAAATGTTCGAACTCATATGAAACATGAAGAATTTTTTCAAATAACGCGATCAATATTTTAAAAGGGAAATTAAAAATATCTTCTTATTAAGAGGAATAAAAAATCTTCTACAAATCGAAAAATATCAGCGGTAGCAGTGAGGGATAGTCAAATTTTGAACATTCACCTCTCAATCCTTAAATCGTATAATATTTAAACTGGAGTTTCTCCCTTACCCCTTTATAGTCGAGTGGCTGAGTTTGCTTAGGTTGTGTCTTGGACATAAGACAGCTGATCATCCTGACTCTCTCATCCTCGGATTTGAGAACGTCGATGGCACAGGCGTGCACTTTGTTTCCTTGGCACTCACTAGGGCCATGATGGCAGATGAACTGCACGTCTCCTGTGGATGGGTCCCTCGTATACTGCAACAAAAATATAAACAAGTAATACATAAAAATTCATAATTGATTTAAGACTATAAACAAATAGCTTAACCAGAAATTTATTTTTATTTATATAATCTCTATCCCCCTCTTTTAGGTTTCTTAATTATTTTATTTAAATGAAATAATTTTATTTATTACTAATATAGGCCTTCTATTAAGTTCACGTACCATGAGGGACTGGCTACTCCACTCTTATTAACGAGCCCTCAATGGAGAGGAAAAATTAAGCAGGGATCGCAAAATCGAGACTTATGAAGTAGGTCAGATTAAAAATATTCTAACCCAAACACTTTATATTTCACTAGTATTATTATTATTATAGGCTAGAGAAGATGAACAGCCACCAAGAAGATTGCTGACAAGTAAGGCCAAGTAGCGCTGAACCTCGGATGGATGGCCACGAGGAAGGCTGTTGACCGCCCGCATTGATAATTGATACTATTTATGTATTTGTAAAGTGGCCATCTCCGGACCCATAGTCATCAAGATTTATAATTATATATCTTTTACTATTTACCTTTTATACATACATATTTTTCTTATATACTCTGTTTTTTCTGAATCAAATTTTGTAAAAATTTTAATTTTGGCTGAATGGCTTCTGGCTAAGGGCCCAAAAATAAATTTAACAAAGTGGCCATCGCAGTCGTAAATATTTAAAATAAAATTAAAAAAAAAAAAAAAAAAAAATATTTCTTATAATAAAAATAATAATAAGAAGAAAGATACTTATATTCACGAGTGCGGTATTCTAGTGCGGATAAATAAAATGCTACTTTCTTCCTCAAATAGATTTTATAAAACGATCTTTTTGAAATCGTATAAAATCGTTAGACGTCTGCGCAGAACCTTTTTGATAAAAAAAATCTACGAATGTGTCTGACGATTTTAAACTATTACAAAAAGTTTATGGAACAAAGCTATTATTAATTTCAATTTTATGGAATTTGAGAACATTTAAAAATTTTTTCATTCTATATTGAAATAAAAAAATAGAATGAATTCAAATTGTACTGACATTAACAGAAATAAATAATTATTTTTCTTCTTTCTTTTCTTTTTCCCTTGATACGGCATATTTAAATTAGAGACGCGACATGCTGAGCAAAACGGCATGTCGCACATCTTGACGTTATTGATATGGGGGAGTTGGAGGAGAGGGAGGGAATAGGGAAATATATTTTTTGTAGTAGAAGAAATGCCAATCTTGGTTCGGGTAACTCATGGTCGTCATCCCTCACTAGCCCAAGAGTGAATCAACTAATAATTTAGTTTTTTAAATAAATAAATTTAAGTTCAGTTTCCTTATTGCACTCGTCCTGTATTATCTAGTTATCCTCTTGTTTGTTGTTAATCCTACGAAAAATCCATTGTATTTATTATAATAAGCAACCTGAGTGAGGAATTTGTCCTCCAATTTCATCTGCCCCTCCTCTGGCTCGATCATTTATCTATCTGTCATTCACTTTTTAATGTCCTTTTTATTTTTTTTTTTTTTTTTTTTTTGTAATTTACTTGTTCCTTGTTTTTTAATACAATGAATGCGGTCTATTCATTGTAGTCCAGCTGGTCAATGCCCTTTTGCATGTCTACCTGGCAAAAAATTAATATCAATATTTAACAAGGGAAGAGATTTTCTCAACGATTATTCAGAGTGAAATTCTCCTAATAACAATAATAAAAATAAACTGACGTGGCATAACATAATCGACCGCCTCTTCAAAGAAAATTTCGAAGTGAATAAATTGTTTATTAAAATGAATCATAAAAGAGTATCAGTAAACGACCTTTTTTTGTAAAAGGATATGTACTAAAAGTTGTCCAAAGTGAGATATTTACGCGTGAAGCTTAAATTTAAAATTTCATAAAAATCCGTTAAAGCAAGTTTGCTACACGTGTTCACATTCTGCCAGACGGACTTCATCCCATAATGAAAAAAACTTAATTCGTTCGGAATTTTTATGTCCCTTCTAAATCTCTGTTAAGTTATTATATGAGACAACTCCAAAAGAGGTTTACTTCATTGATTGGCTTGCAAATTAATTTATCTATTCTAAGGCGATAGACAACCCAAATGACTTGCCAATTTATGCACTGTCTGGTTAACTAGGAGTTCTCAATCTTTTCCTTTTTCAAACCTTAATTAATCTTAACAAAATTGAATTTTATAAAAATAAAATGAAAAACATTTTTGGAATTGTTATTCTCACATTCATTTTGCGATTTTCTCAAAGATAAATATTATTATTATAACTCGGAACTACCACGTATATGTTTTCAATTATCAAATTTATTTTTATGAAAATGAATGGCTTGGTTAACTTTTTTATTGTTTGAATATTAAAAAAAAAGTAAGTGTATTTATTTTAAATAGCTATTTAGATTATATTTTCTATATGAAAATCCATTTTATTTATTCATAATAAAAAAAATCAAACATTAGCAAGTGAAGAAATTTCATTTCAATTTTTATTAAACATTTATAAAATTGGCAAGTCCAAGTTGGCAAAATTTAGTATCCATGTGTATTTTTAATAAAAAATTTTTGACATTTTTGACCTCCTTTTTTTTTACAAGTTATTATCAGTAAAAAACGTTTAAGCGAATTGCCTATTTTCCAGATGAAGGAGTTGATATTTCTATTCAAGAAAATAGGTCACCCATGTCATAAATTCTACCTGAAAATATTAATTAAGTATTCAATTTTTTAATAAAAAAAATATATAGTGTAATTATGAAGGGATTGGCGATTATCGAATTAAAAAATGTGAAGAAAAATGCCACCGTAAAAAGAAGCTTTAAAAAGCCTATAAGGACAAAAATGACTGACTTATTGAGGAATGATTTTGCTCATTGATTATCCTTTTATTATTATTTAATAATTTATTTCTTCATTGCAATGTGATATAAAATTAGATTGCAAGATAGATAATATTGAATTAAAGATCAAAATCTCCACAAAAGAAAATCTTAACTTAGTTATAATTAATAATTGATCATTTTTTAGAACATTACTTAATTAATAATAATCATTTTATTGAAAAGAATGAAGAAAAGACACGAAAGAAGTGTTGGCAAACAGGTTTCGAATGAAATTCAATAATATTTTCGATTGTTATTTTTTCGTATCCTTCATTCATAATGGCTGGGAATCCGTCCAAAAGAGAAAGGAGGAGAATTAAGCGAAGCGAAGTCTCGACCTGAGAGAGGATATGAAATAAAGTCCTTCACTTCATCATGAGAAATTCTCAAATAGACATTAGCCATTAGCATGCTTTACTGCTCTCTCTCTCTCTCTCTTTTGTGTTTTGCTTGGATGTCACCATGAATGTCATAAGCCAGCTATTATCAGCCTGTTGATAATAATGCTAATGAACTGCTAACCAACTTGTTAAACGCTTAGCAAGTCTATTTCACCGAAATAAATAAAATTCCTTCATTAACAATGGAAATATTGCAAAACTACTTTCATTCTACTTGATCTTTGGTTTGTCATAAATGTCATTCTCAATAATATATATTTGAAAAATAAATAAATACATGGAATTTTCTAAATTTTATTTTAATCTCAAATTTTTTGCTAAGTCCAAATGAAGAGGGGCAACCATCCAAACAGAAATTACTTCTATAGACATTTCGAGTACGCTCAAAAATAATTTTTTTTTATTGTCTTTTCGTCATCTGAGGCCAATAGGACATTAAACGATATGTAATAGATATATATTTACGATACAAATTATCCAGGCATATTTATTTACATCAAATGATATAAATAAATTTTCATCGGACTGCCTGGGATCCGAACCCACAGCCCTTGACTTTTAAGGTTATGTGAATGACAATGTCAATATCTTAAACCTCTCGGCCACGAGGTCAAAAATAATATAAATTTAATATATATTTACATATATACATGTAATGAAGTTTACAAAAATACATTAATTTATATATGAATATTGCTAACACTTGTATGTCTTGTCTGCTTTCTTATAAGATTAATGCTTCTAATTTATTTTTAAGACCTAGTGAAATTCTACAATTGAAATCAATATTCGTACCCTAGCAGTACGGAGAAAGTCATCAACATATATATATATATTAGCAACTTTAAGTTTGTAAACTGACAGAAGCCTCTGGGTGCCTTTAGCTTACTCTTTTAAACCGAGAGAAACCGAATTAAGTATAAACATTTTTAATAGTTTGAAAATACATCTGAGAAAGTATTATTTTATTTTTGTCAATAAGGGAATTTAAAGAGTTCGTTATTTTTAAAAATTGAAAAATAATAGCAATTAATGTGAAATATGAAAAAAATTTAACTAATCCATCATTTGAAAGGAGGTATTCTCTCTTCACGAGGCACGATTCCATGCCATAGAGGAGCAGTAAAATATTGTGAAGAAAAGGTCAGAGAATTAATCTTGAATTGAAGTTTTATTAAAAGAATAAATATAAAATTGTTTATTTTATTTTTCAAAAAAATTTTCTACGTTAATGAAAAGTAATTTAAAAAGTTTTTTTTTAATGTCCTCTAATTTATATATTTTCGAAATAAATTTTTTTTCAATTCAATACTATTAAGGACATATTATATTAGTTTAGATTTTTCAATTTTTAATTAAACAAAAATTTTATTTTTAGGCTATTACATTCAATAATTTATATAATTTATAGGATATCTCTTATCTATTAAGGAGGTCCGTAGCTTCAAAGGTTTTCGTTTTAAACACAGCCTTGCTACAAAAACGTCATCTGTTTATTTTATTTAATTGGTAGCCAATTATGTATTAAATATTACTCATGTCAGGAAGCGAAGGGACAGGGGCTTATTTGTAAATGCCTTAGATAAAGATAATCAATTAAAAATTAATAAATTAAACTGAGTTAATTTAAGTAACTTTTGGATTGACAACTGTAAATGTGTATGTTTGTGATAATAGAGAAAGTAATGCCATCGCAACAAAGTAGATATCGAGACTATTTAAATACTCTTTTATTTTAATATTCCCTGCTCAGAGAAACTATATTAATATCCTTTGAGTATGAATGCGTCCTTGTTGGTTTCGCAGGCAAATTTCGTGATTTGTGACCCTTGAAAACTTGTAGAAGGCAAAATCTCTACCGAAAAGTTATACTGAAAAGAATGGAATAAAATCACTGCTGAACTTTAATTTCATTCCCAAATAATAACATTCAACTATTATTTAAATATTA